>SJYC01110900.1:0-30878 GCA_006408675.1 Madoqua kirkii | reverse complement strand
CGGTGGCCGGGCCCGGGCGGGGCGGGCGGGGAGCGGTGCGGCTCCGCGCGGCCCGGCTCCGCGGCGCGATCGCGCCCCTTTCGGGCCCGAGCGCCGGGCTGCCGGGCACCTCTGCCCGCCTTGCTGTAGGCACCGCGGGATTGTGGAACCGCGATCAGCCTCGCCTTCCATCCATTTTATTGTTTCCTCATTACGCCTGGTCTTCGTAATTCCGATTTGGTCCCTATCGAGGCTCGCTCTTCGCCTGGAACCGCCCTCGGGAGCCGGGAAATTCTCGGCTGGCATTGCCCCCGCCGCGGGGTCCCCGCCCGGCCCCGGCGGGTAGAGGAGCCCCTGCGGGTGGCCTGCACCCCCCACCCACCGCGGCCCCCACAATTTGAGGAAGGAGCCTCCCCGGCAGCGGCGGCGGCTGCCACCTGCTGTGCCCTTCCGCAGAGGCAGGCCCCTGGGCCGCCTTCTGAGGGTTGCGCTCACTCGCAAAGAGGAGGCGCGGGTGTCTTGCGCCCTGACAGCTTCCTGCCGGGAGGGGGGCGCTGACCTGTTGAGGTTTCAAGGGGCTGTGCCATCACCGGGGCAGAGTAACCTGGCGGGGGGTTCGTGGGGAGGCGAGCTGGTTAAAATGCCGGTTCCTGGCCCCCCGGGCCCGCCAGTGACGGCTTGGGGTGGGACCTGGAAGCCTGCCCTTCCCCAGGCTGCCAGGTGGGGCTGCGGTCGCCGGAGAAGGCAGCTGGGCGGGGCCGGGCCCCGCGGGCCGCCCTTCGCTTCGGCGTCCGGTTCTGCCCGCGCACTTCCCGGTGGCGGCCGCTTGGTGCGGCGTCGCTTGCTTCATGCAGGGGCGTGGGCCGGATGAACCCCAAGGTGACTTCGCCAGGTGTCAGTGGGATTTGTTGAAAAGTGGGGGAAGGGATGATGCCAGCTGCCATTTTGTGGGGTCTTTGTCCCCAGTCTTCCTTAAACCTTCCGGAGAGGAGGCCCCATTGGTCGGAGACAGAGGCCCAGCGGGGTCAGGGACCGCTGCGAAACGCAGACTGAACTCGGGATCTCTGAGCCAGAGGCGCCCTGCCCTCCACAGCTTTCTTCACTTTTGGCCTCCGTTTTAATCGCGACCTCTCAAAGCTGAAGAACGGTGGCAGCTTGAGCCCTCTGCCTGGAGGAGGGCCTGCATGTAATAAACACCCTCAGTGAGGGTTTGAATGAGTTAGTGAGATCAGTGGACTCTGAGAACTCTTGTTATTAATTCACGCCACAGTTATAAAAACGCCTACTGTGTGTGGAGGCCGTGCGGCGAGATGGGTGCAAAGCTGAATTAAGCCCTGACCAGGGGTGTGGGCCTCCTGACGCTGCTTGTGCATTGGAATCACTCAGGAAGCTTTAACAAGGACCATTCCTGCCGTCTGTTTGACCTTTGAAATAAAAATCTGGAGTCGGAGCTGGCTATCTGTCTTATCGACCTTATTTTTTCATGGCTCCCTGGGTGATTTCAATGTGTCGGCATAGTTGAGAACCTCTCATTCAGTACCAGAGAGAAAAATGCAAATAACTATTTAAAAGTGATGATTACCATGAGCGAAATATGCATCCTTAGCACAGGGGCCCAGGCGAGTGGTGCCAACAGTTGGGGAGAAGGTTTCTGTTTAGTGTTGGAGGGGAGGATAGCTTCTCCTTTAGAATTTATTTCCTCAACAGTGACATGGATTCAAATTCAAGTCAGGTCTCTGGAATTCCACATATGTGTTTACATATATGTTCTTGTATTTAATCTGCATTTTTAGGAGTAGCCTTGTCAAGTTAGGGATCTTGGTATCTGGAAACACTTTTAGAAAGCCTTCTTGTAATTTAAGGGTGGGAGGTGAGGTAAAGAAATAAGAAACAAACGTATTTGTGATGGTCAGACTGTCTGCTGGGCACTTGAGATAAATGCATAAAATTGCTCAGTTTGTGTCTGAGTCTTTGCAACCCCTGCCAGGCTTCTCTGTCCATGGAATTTTCCAGGCAAGAACACTGGAGTGGGTCGCCATTTCTTGCTCCTGGGAATCTTCCCAATCAAGGGGTCAAACCTGAGTCTCCTGCGTCTCCTGCATTGGCAGGTGGATTCTTACCACTGTACCACCTGGGCTGTGTTTAAATCCTGATAACCACTGTGTGAATTTTTGGAGTTAGTTTCTTCATTTTATAGCCAGGGAAACCAAGGTTCAGTGACGCTAAATAATTTGTTGGAGGTCATAGGGTAGTCAGTGTGGGGGGATGGATTTGAACCTGATCACCTCTTTTTATCTCATGGCTCTAAGCTGTAGGATGGTTGGAGGATTTTGTGGTTAAAGAAACCAAGAACCTACGTGCCACAGGTCCCAGGAGACAGAGTATAATTAGTGCTGGGATCACTCAGCATTTGCCAAGACATGCAGTTTATTTGCTGGAGGAATCCCGTAGCCCCAAGGCTCTTTGCTGTCTTCAGAAAGTCACCACATCCTGATGCTGAGAAAACTATTGCAGTGGCTTGGGTAGGACAGAAGCGTTTGCCTCACATCGCTGAAACCTTTTTTCTGACATCATGTGCTTTGCTTCTGGCTAAATGAAATTCTCCCCCTGGTGAAACACCAGAGACTGGTCAGGAGCGTGGGCGAGGATTGGGGAACTGGGTGCCGGCCTGGGTTTTGCGGCTGACTAGCTGTGTGACTGGGGGGATGTTACTTAACCTCTCTGGGCTTTATTTTTTCACCTCTAAAGTGGGACTAGCTTTAATTCTGTGTGCGTGCTTGCGTGCCCAGTCACCCAGTCATGGCCGGCTCTTTGCACTCCCGTGGACTGTAGCCCTCCAGGCTCCTCTGTCCATGGGATTTTCCAGCCAAGAACACTGGAGTGGGTTGCCCTGCCCTCCTCTAGGGGATCTTCCCAACCCAGGCATTAAACTCAGGTCTCCAGCATTGCAGGAGGGTTCTTTACCACCTGAGCCCCCAGGGAAAACCCATATTTATATGTACCTCCTAGGATTGTTTATTTTGAGACAATCCATCGTAAGTTTGGAACACTAAGCGCTCAACACATCTTAGACGTTAGCTAGGCCAGATAGTGATAATTAGATTTTTGTGTGAGGTTTGCCTTTGGTAATTTCCGAAACGCTTCTTTGAGAAGAAGGACTTTTGATGGTGGGAAGTTGAGAAATATAGACTTCATTGCTCTCTCCTGATCAAATCCAGGAAATGATTAACCACATAAGTGATTCCAGCCAGATAGTAGGTGCCCTGGTGTGAAAGGGAGAGAGCAGGTGGGGCAGAACTGAGACTTTGCCTTTCCTGAGTAACGATTAGGGATCTCGTGGACAAATTGGACAGGATGCTTTGATTTTTCGATTTACTTGGACTTGGGGAACAAGGAAATTTTGGAAGTGAACTGAATCAAGAAACAGCTGAGTATTTAGGTACACAGTTTCCTTCAGTTTATTTTGGGGGGCAAACAGCTTTATTGGGGTTTGGGGCTTCCTGGTGGCTCAGATGGTAAAGAAACCACCTGCAATGCTGGAGTGCTGTGCGCTCTGCTTAGTCCTTCAGTCGAGTCCCACTCTTTGTGACCCCATGGAGTGTAGCCCGCCAGGCTTCTCTGTCCATGGGATTGTCCAGGCAAGAATACTGGAGTGGGTTGCCATGCCCTCCTCCAGGGGATCTTCCCAAGCCAGGGATCGAATCCAGGTCTCCCAAGTTGCAGGCGAATTCTTGACTGTCTGAGCGATCAGGCAATACAGGAGACCCGGGTTCAATCCCTGGGTCGGAAAGATCCCCTGGAGAAGGAAATGACAACCCAGTTCAATATTCCTGCCTGGAGAATCCCATGGACAGAGGGGGCTACAGTCCACGTGGATTCAGTCCTCGGGGTCACGGAGTGCGAAGGGCCTGAGCCGCTTACGCTTGGGTTACTTCATATCACGTCAAATGCATCCACTGTTAAGGTGCAAGCATTGATTTTTTAAAAATTAAATTTACAGAGTTTCTGTAGTTCCTCACAAGCCAGTTTTTGAACGTCTCCATCTCTCCCAGAAGTTCCCTCATGCCTTAATAATCCCAGGCTGATTTCTGTTTCCATAGGTTTGCCCTTTCTGGAAATTTTATATAAGTGGAGTCATAAACGGTGTTGTCTTTGTATCTGCCTTTTTTTTGGTCATTTAACAGAATGGTTTGTTAACTTTAATTTTTGATACAGTTTTTAAAGGTTACTGTCCATTGATGTGCTAAGTCACTGCCTAGTTGTGTCTGACTCTTTTTTGCAACCCTGTGGACGAAAGCCCAACCCAGGGGTCGACCCCAAGGATCTTGCATCTCGCGCATTGGCAGGCGAGTTCTTGACTGCTCGCGTCCCCTGGAAAGCCCTGTGCCCCTAGAGTTACTGCAGAATCCTGGCTGTGTGTTGTGATACATCTTGAGCCGGTCCTACACTCAGCAGTTTGTATTTTTCCCTCGACAACCCCCTCGCGACTGGTAACCACTAGTTCGTTCTCTGTAAGCCTGCTTCTCTTCTGTGAGCGCAGCGAGTTTGTTTTTGTTTCAGCTTTTTGCTTTATATTGGAGTGCAGTCGATTATCAGTGTTGCGTTGTTTCAGGTGGACGGCAAAGGGATTCCGTTTTGCATACACATGTACCCTTTTCAGATTCTTTTCCCAACTAGGTCGTTACAGAATTTTTGAAAACAGTTTCATTTGTCGGCTGCAGTGGTTCTTAGCGGCAGTGCTCGGGCTCCTTGCTCTTCATGGCCTCACGTAGGGTCTTTCGTTGTGGTGTGAGAACTCTTGGTTGCAGCGTGGGACCTAGCTCCCTGACCGGGGATCAAACCAGCGTCGCCTGCGTTGGACGAGTAGAGTCTTAGCCGCTGGGCCACCAGGGAAGTCGCTGTTACAGTGTTGAGCAGAGTTGTTAAGGCAGTGGTTTTAAAGTTCCCTTTTATCGCCTAAAGATTTCCATTGTGTAGCTATGCCATACTTTATGTCTTCACCGTGGTGGACGTTTGGGTTATGTCTCGTGTTTGGCTGTTGCAAACAGTATCGCTAAGAGCATTCACGTCTTCGTGCAGACATGTGCCTTCCTTTCTCCGGCCCACGGTGAGTGAGTGAGACGGGGTTTGTCGGCCATTCCTGGGTCTTCCGTGGTGGTCCGTGGGCTCCCCCGTGCCGTCTCCGTCTACCTTCCCGTTCAGAGTTGCGGTTGCTCAGGGTGCGCTCCTGGCCCTCCTCGCCTTTGGAAGTCTAGGATGAGCTCGTCTGTGCTCGTGGCTTTGTGTGTGCAGGCTCGGTCACTTGGTCACATCCGACTCTTTGCAGCCCTTCCAACTGTAGCCTGTCTGTCTCCTCCATCCATGGGATTTCCCAGGCAAGAACACTGGAGTGGGTTGCCATTCCCTCCTCCAGGGGAATCTTCCCGACCCAGCGATTGCACCTGAGTCTGCTGCGTCTCCTGCGTTACAGGCAGGTTCTTGACCTGCTGAGCCATGGGGGAGCCTTTCTCTGGCGGCTCAGATGGTAAAGAATCGGCCTGCAATGCAGGAGACCCAGATTCAGTCCCTTGGTTGGGAAGATCCCCTGGAGAAGGGAATGGCTACCCACTCTAGTATTCTTGCCTGGAGATTTCCATGGATAGAGGAGCCTGGCGGGCTGGAGTCAGTGGGGTCGAAAAGAGTCAGGCATGACCGAGCAACTAACACCTTGAACCCGTGGCTTCAGTGACCTTCAAGTCCTTCTGCTGTCTTCCTGAGTCCTCCTCTCAGCCTGGCTCCCACTGTGAGCCTGGCCTTCCTCCAGTGTTCCCACGCACGGAGAATGGTGTGCCAGCTCTTCACGGCAAAACCCTGACACCCAGGATCTGGATGCTGCCTTCCCCTTCTCTTCCTTTGCTAATCCTTTCTCAGGACCTCCCCCCTTTGCTCCCTGAGTTGCTCTGAAATCTGTTCCTCTCCTTCAGCATTGCTGCCACTGGCTAATCCTCCTTGTCTTCATCATCATCATCAATTGATGCCCTTCATCCATGCGTTCGATTGTCCAGTGAGGTCTCCACCTCTCAGCCAGCATGTGTGTGCTACCTCGATTCAGTTTGCGACCCTGTGAACTGTCGCCCTCCAGGCTCCTCTGTCCAGGAGACTGACCAGGCAAAAATACTGGAGTGGGTTGCCATGCCCTCCTCCAAGGGATCTTCCTGACCCAGAGATCAAACCAGCATCTCCTGTACTGGCAGGCGAGCTCTTTACCACTGAGCCACCTGGGAGGCCCAGATGTGGCCAGGTGCTCTGACCATGGGCATGTTCTGCTCAAAGCCCTCCAGGGAACCATCTCACCAGACGCTCTGGCCCTGCGCTGTCCAGCATGGTAGTCAGTAGCCTCCTGCCGCTGTTTAAATTCAGGTTTAGAATAATTAAAACTAGATTAAGGTTTGAGTCCCATGTTTCAGCGCCCAGTCCCCACACATGGCCAGCGTCTGTTGGCCCACAGGCCAGCAACCCCGCCGTCACAGGAGGTGCTGTCAAACTGCGCTGCCAGGACCCTTGCTGCCTCCTGAGCTGATCTCAGCATACTTCGGCCCTCTCTTCGTCCAGCCGTGTGCTCTCTGCTCACCGTCTCCTCCCGGCTCCCCTCTGCCTGGAAAGTCCTTCTCTCCCCTCTTCATCTGGCTAACACTGGAGTGGGTTGCCATTCCCTCCTCCAGGGGAATCTTCCCGACCCAGCGATTGCACCTGAGTCTGCTGCGTCTCCTGCGTTACAGGCAGGTTCTTGACCTGCTGAGCCATGGGGGAGCCTTTCTCTGGCGGCTCAGATGGTAAAGAATCGGCCTGCAATGCAGGAGACCCAGATTCAGTCCCTTGGTTGGGAAGATCCCCTGGAGAAGGGAATGGCTACCCACTCTAGTATTCTTGCCTGGAGATTTCCATGGATAGAGGAGCCTGGCGGGCTGGAGTCAGTGGGGTCGAAAAGAGTCAGGCATGACCGAGCAACTAACACCTTGAACCCGTGGCTTCAGTGACCTTCAAGTCCTTCTGCTGTCTTCCTGAGTCCTCCTCTCAGCCTGGCTCCCACTGTGAGCCTGGCCTTCCTCCAGTGTTCCCACGCACGGAGAATGGTGTGCCAGCTCTTCACGGCAAAACCCTGACACCCAGGATCTGGATGCTGCCTTCCCCTTCTCTTCCTTTGCTAATCCTTTCTCAGGACCTCCCCCCTTTGCTCCCTGAGTTGCTCTGAAATCTGTTCCTCTCCTTCAGCATTGCTGCCACTGGCTAATCCTCCTTGTCTTCATCATCATCATCAATTGATGCCCTTCATCCATGCGTTCGATTGTCCAGTGAGGTCTCCACCTCTCAGCCAGCATGTGTGTGCTACCTCGATTCAGTTTGCGACCCTGTGAACTGTCGCCCTCCAGGCTCCTCTGTCCAGGAGACTGACCAGGCAAAAATACTGGAGTGGGTTGCCATGCCCTCCTCCAAGGGATCTTCCTGACCCAGAGATCAAACCAGCATCTCCTGTACTGGCAGGCGAGCTCTTTACCACTGAGCCACCTGGGAGGCCCAGATGTGGCCAGGTGCTCTGACCATGGGCATGTTCTGCTCAAAGCCCTCCAGGGAACCATCTCACCAGACGCTCTGGCCCTGCGCTGTCCAGCATGGTAGTCAGTAGCCTCCTGCCGCTGTTTAAATTCAGGTTTAGAATAATTAAAACTAGATTAAGGTTTGAGTCCCATGTTTCAGCGCCCAGTCCCCACACATGGCCAGCGTCTGTTGGCCCACAGGCCAGCAACCCCGCCGTCACAGGAGGTGCTGTCAAACTGCGCTGCCAGGACCCTTGCTGCCTCCTGAGCTGATCTCAGCATACTTCGGCCCTCTCTTCGTCCAGCCGTGTGCTCTCTGCTCACCGTCTCCTCCCGGCTCCCCTCTGCCTGGAAAGTCCTTCTCTCCCCTCTTCATCTGGCCGAAGCAACGCCTTCCATTAGGTCCCACTGAGGCCTCAGGGGAGACTTCCCCGACGTCCCCTCTGCAGAGCGGGTTCTGGGAGCCTCTCGGAGCGCCTGCTCCTCTTCTGTTTCGCTCAGTTGCAGGTAGATGTGTCCTTGTGTGACCTTTCAGCTGGGAATACCGCGGGGCCCTGGCTGGGGACAGGTTAGTCAGCATTGCATGGAACCTGGCACGGAGTAGGTGCCCAACACATCCTCCTCCTTTTTTTTTTTTTTTTTTAAGAGAACAAGTCTACACTTTTATTTACTTTTCAGTAAGTTTAAATCCTTGAGGGGCACAGTGTCACTCCTTGAAGGGCACGCCAGGGGGTGGATTCTGCGCCCAGTGGCTTTGGCGGAGCAAGCTGTTTGCAGTTTGGCGAGAGCCGTGCTGCCTTTCCCCAGGTTATGCCGGCTTTGTTATGTGTTCCTCCCGGAGTTACTGTGCTTTCTTTGTTTTGTACACATGAGCACATCTCTCGCCTGGACAGAATTCAGTGTTATGTTGAGTGTGTGTGTGTGTGTGAGAGAGAGAGCAAACGAGCACGTGTGCCCTTGCTTGGTTGTGCCCGACTCTGTGGGACCCCATGGACTGCAGCCCACCAGGTTCCTCTCATCCATAGGATTCTCCAGGCAAGAGTACTGGAGTGGGGCTGCCAGTTTCTCCTCTAGGGGATCTTCATTGGCATCTCCTGCATTGGCAGGGGGATCCTTTTACCACTGAGCCGCCTGGAAGCCCAGTATAGCTTCTGTTTTCAGGCTGTGTGCAAGTCCCGTAGACCCTGCTTGTAGCCAGCAAAAATGGCCACAGACCGTAGCCTTGCAGAATATTTGTTGTTTTAGAAGTCCTCCTCCTAGCAGGCCTCCCCAGGGGCCAAGAGGACTGAAAGAGCCCAGTAAATCCTTGTTGAGAGAAAGCATGCCTGAAGCAGATCTCCAGTTTATGAAAGAAACAGAGCCGCCTCTGCCGTTGAGCATGGGGAGGGAGGAACCTTTCTAGCCGGTCCAGGCAGAAGTCTCCATGTCCTCAACTCTAAGTCTGTAAGACGCCTGTTGGACATTCTTAAAGTGCTGCTTACTAACCATCTGCTCCTGTGTTTTCCTGGCTCAGCGGTCTTCCCTGATCAGGGGGATCAAGTCTGCTTGTCTTAGGCACGTGGTCTGAAGGCAGGACAGGGAGTGCCCGAGAGGCTTGCAACTGAGTGCCAGGAGAGGAGAGTCTCAGGCCAAGAGACCAGGGGCCCTCGTCTGCCTCTCTCTCCCTCCGCCAAGGGGTGCCAGCCCGTCTGCTCCTGTGATGGGTTCTTGGCTGCCTTGGGTGAGAGAACAACCTGGGCAGGCGTTGGCAGCGGCCCACCCGGAAGCGGCCTTTGTGCCCTTTGCCAGCCCCGCTGCACCAGTGCCATCCACTTCCTGGCACGCTGTGGCCCCGCCCCGGTGCTGAGCAAAACCAGCCCAGTGTTCCCTGCCCAGGCGGGCATAGGCGGTGACATCGGCTGTGGAATTGCACGCCAGCCCAGGTGGAGGTGCTGGAGGGAGCGAGTGGGCACGGGACCAGGAAGGCCAGGGCTCCCGCTGCTCACCAGCCCCAGGGCAGCAAGGCGGCCCTTTGAGCTTGGCCTCTGGCCCCCATGCGTGCAGCCAGTGGGAGGGAGGAGCCGGGGTTATGGAATAAGCCATCTTTGGACTTTTGCAGCTGTTACCTTTCAGCGTAGACAGCCCTTTCAATATTTCTGCTCCGTGCAAATGACGGAAGTCACCAGTGAGGGCTGTCCAGACTCGAGGGCCACCTTTGGGAACGGCCGTGGAGTGGTTCGAGCTTCACTCCTGAAAGCGACTGGAAAGAAGAAAGCCCACTGTAGCACGTCTTTTTGATGACTTTCGCCCAAAGGGAGACAGTGTGCTTGGTCGCTCAGTCGTGTCCAACTCTTTGTGACCCCAAGGACTGTAGCCTGCCAGGGTCCTCTGTCCATGGGAGTCTGCAGGCAAGGATACTGGAGTGGGTTGCCATGCCCTCTTCCAGGGGATAGTCTCGACCCAGGAACTGAATCCAGGTCTCCTGCAATGCAGGCAGATTCTTCACCATCTGAGCCATCAGGGAAGCCCATGAATACTGGAGTGGGTAGCTTGTCCTTTCTCTAGGGGATCTTCCAGACCCAGGAATTGAAGGAATCGGGGTCTCCTGCTTTGCAGGCAGATTATTTTCCAGCTGAGCTACCAGGAAAGCCAAAGAGAATGGTGCTGATTTTTTTTTTAAGTGAGCGTTTGTTTATTTATGTGATTTTGAAAGATTGCTTTACGCATTCAGAGCTTGGCCTGTGGAAAGCATCACCAAAGCTCACTTTAGGTGGCTCAGGGCCAAACATTGAAAGGCTTGCAGTTACGTTTATGGTTCCTTCTGTTTATGCCAAACGATACTTGTCTTCTTTTTGTAGTAGTGACAGGAAGTTTCCTTTCTTATACGTTTCAGTAAAAAAACACAGAGTCGGTTTAGAAGTGTGAAGTCAGTAATCGCTGGGGAGCTTTGTAGATGTGCCCGCATCGTGGCTGACATTTAGGAAGCGGTGGCCTGTGCTGACGGGGTGCTGTTGGTCTAAAAATATAGAGGTGTTGTTACAAAGGGAAAAGAAAAGGGATAAGCTGGTTGTGCTAATAGAGTTAAACTTCTAAAAAAATATTTTCTAGTTTTATTGAAGTATAGTTGATTTACAGCATTGTGAGTTTCTGCTTTATAGTAAAACGATTCGGTTATGCATTTTGCATTCTTTTTCCCATTCTTTTCCATTATGAGTCCGTACAGAACATAGGGGGACTTTGTTGTTTATCCATCCTGTGTCTAATTGTCTGCATTTGCTAATCTCAAACCTGGCTTCCCTGGTGACTCAGTGGTAAGGAATCCGCCTGCCAAGACAGGAGGCGTGTGTTTGATTCCTTGGTCAGCAAGTTCCCCTGGAGAAGGAAATGGCAACCCACTCCAGTATTCTTGGGCTTCCCTTGTGGCTCAGCTGGTAAATAAAAATCCACCTGCAATGCGGGAGACCTGGCTGAGTTCAATCCCTGGGTCGGGAAGATCCTCTGGAGGAGGGCATGGCAACCCACGCTGTTCCCCATGGACAGAGGAGCCCTGTGGGCTGCAGTCCGTGGGGTCGCAAAAGAGTCGGACACAACTTAGCGACTGAACAACAAGCCACACAATCAGAAACTCGAGAGCTGACCCTCCTCCACCCCTCCCCGCCGGCCGCTGCAAGACGGCTCTGTCTATGGGTCTGTTTATGTCTCATGGATGAGTTCCTTTAGATCATATTTGAGATTCCACATGTAAGCGGCATCATATTTGTCTGACTTACTTCACCTGGAGTGGTAATCTCTAGGTGCATTCACGTTGCTGCAAATGGCATTATTCCATTCTTTTTTTTCCCACGGCGTGGGGGATCTTCCTCCACCAGGGATCCAACACGTGTCCCCTGCATTGGAAGTGCAGAGTATTAACCCCTGGACCACCAGGGAGATCCATTCCGTTCTCTTTTATGGCTTAGTCATCTCACTGTGTTCGGTTCCACATCTTCTTTATCCATTCTTCTCTTGATGGGCATTTAGCCTGCTTCCCTGTCTTGGCTATTGTAAATGGAGGTGCATGTATCTTTTCAAATTCTAGTTTTGTCCGCATGACGGCCAGGAGTGGGATTGTGGAATCATATGGCAACTCTATTTTCCGTTTTTGAAGGAACCTCCATATCGCTTTCCATAGTGGCTGCACCAGTTTGCATTCCCAGCAGTGGAGGAGGCTTCCTTTTTCTCCACACCCTCTCCTACATTTGTTATTTGTAGGCTGAAAAAATCCTTTTTCTTTCTCCAAGTCATCCAGGAAAGAAATGCTTTAAAAACAGTGATTAGTTTGCCTTGTTGATCAGGGATCTTTTGTTGTTTAATCATCGTCTAAAGTTTGAGGGGATTGTTTGAGAGGACAGTTGGAAGGGGTCCCATGGAAAGAAAGGCTCTTGTGTGAACTGGCAATCGGGGTGAGCTGAAGGCTGTTGCCTCCTTCCCGTTAAATCTTTGTGGCATTTGCCCCTTGCCAGAGCAGAGCCTGCTGGCTGCCCTGCCTGAGAAAGAAGCCTCCTGTGGAGGGAACTGCCCTCCCCGTGGAGCCGGGCCTGGCAGGTTGGCTCCCTCCACCCGGCCATCTGCTGATGAAGTCAGGTTTGGCCAGGCTAGACCTCAGGGTTTGGCTAACCCTCAGCCTCCGCACCGTCGATGTCTTCAGTTGGACAATTCTCTACCGTGCAGGCCTGTCCTGTGCATTGTAGGAGTTTGGGCAGCAACCCTGGCCTCCACCCTCTGGAAGCCAGTAGCCCTCCTGTAACCCTGTCTCTTATACACATCTCACGCTGTGGCCCCGCCCCGGTGCTGAGCAAAACCAGCCCAGTGTTCCCTGCCCAGGCGGGCATAGGCGGTGACATCGGCTGTGGAATTGCACGCCAGCCCAGGTGGAGGTGCTGGAGGGAGCGAGTGGGCACGGGACCAGGAAGGCCAGGGCTCCCGCTGCTCACCAGCCCCAGGGCAGCAAGGCGGCCCTTTGAGCTTGGCCTCTGGCCCCCATGCGTGCAGCCAGTGGGAGGGAGGAGCCGGGGTTATGGAATAAGCCATCTTTGGACTTTTGCAGCTGTTACCTTTCAGCGTAGACAGCCCTTTCAATATTTCTGCTCCGTGCAAATGACGGAAGTCACCAGTGAGGGCTGTCCAGACTCGAGGGCCGCCTTTGGGAACGGCCGTGGAGTGGTTCGAGCTTCACTCCTGAAAGCGACTGGAAAGAAGAAAGCCCACTGTAGCACGTCTTTTTGATGACTTTCGCCCAAAGGGAGACAGTTGGGGTGGGGGAGTAGGAGTGGGCAGGACCGCCGCTGTCAGGAACCCCTGGATGAGCGGAATGTCCGTGTTCCGTGAATGGCCGTAGCCTTTGTTATCCTTAAGGTGAGTCATCGTCTCTTTACAAAAATAAAAGAGAAACCTGTTGGGCAAGAAATTCATGTTTGGACCATGTTCTCACCTCTGAGTTCAGCTTCTTGACTAAGGAAGCCTTGAGCTGCTGGAATAGAGCATTTGGGAAGTGTTCTGGGCTGACATGTATCCCTGCCCGAATTTACACACCAGGGTCCTAACTGTGCACCTTTTAGAAAGTGACTATGTTTGCACACAGGGCCTTTAAAGAGGTGATCAAATTGAAACGCGTCATTACGGCGAGCCCTTAGCCAAGCTGGGTGCTGCTCTAGGAAGAGGAACTTAGCCTGAGAGGGAGACACCAGGGATGAGACGACAGTCCCCGAGGACCCAGGGCAAAGGTGGCCGTCGGCACGCCAAGGAGCGAGGCCTCCGAAGGTGCCACAACTGCCGACACCCTGATCTGGGACTTTCCAGCCCCCAGAGCGATCAGAATATACATTTCTGTTTTTAACCACCCAGTCTGTGATACTTTCGCATGGCCACCTAAGAAGCCTTAATATAGGAAGCATCTCCTGGTTGTTTGTAGGTGAGGAGTCTCTTGGTGTCAGTGGTAAACTTTTATTTTAAACCGATGGATGGGTTCTTCAGCGATTTTCTTTAGACGGTCCAGTCTCCCTAAGCGTATTGCAAAGTCATTGCGCTAGAGCTGAGTACCGCCCGCTCCCATAACCTAAAGCACACCCCCGTGCCCCCCAGGGAGGAGGCACCGCTTCCAGATGTGTCCTTGGGTTTGCAGAGCTGACGGCGGTCACGTCTCCAGGTTGCGCTTTGGGTGGCTGGCTCGTTGGTTCAGGCTGTGCTGGATGAGTCTGATGAGGAGGTGTAACGTGCACAGTTGCTCACCCCTGCTGTGTGCTGACTGGGCTTCCCTGGTGACTCAGCTGGTAAAGAATCTGCCTGCGATGCAGGAAACCTGGGTTTGAGCCCTGGGTCAGGAAGAGCCCCTGGAGAAGGGGATGTCTACCCACTCCAGTATTCTTGGCCTGGGGAACCCCATGGACAGGGGAGCCTGATGGGCTACAGTCCAGGGGGTCCCGAGGCGTCGGACACGACTGAGCAGCTGGCGCACTGTTGGGCTTTTCTGTAAGAGCTTGTGGGTACAGCTGAGCGAACTTTCTGGCCAAACCAATGCGTGCATTGCTTCTGGTGGAAGCAGAGAGCGGAAAGGATGTGACGGTGAACTTTTAGGAACTTTTTCCTGATTCACTCTGTGTGAGGGAGGCGTTCCTGGTAATGGAGGAAAAGGGCAGAACATCTGTTTCTGAAATGTCTGGACTCACCCTTTGAATCTGAATACCTTTTAGCTTGGGTAAAGCAGTCAGTCCCCAGGGAGGTCCAGAGAAAATGTAAAACTGGAGAACTGCCCCACCTTCATGTTCTCCCGCTTTTTTTGTTCTCCAGATTAGCGGCAATTTGAGACTCTCCTAGAAGGGATGACACGGTAAACAGGACCACTTGTCCCAGGGCAGGGCTTTTTTTCCCCCCACTAAATCACCTGATTAAAACCTATGCATACGTACGCATCCAGGCATCTGTACACCCGGGAAGGTGCGTCAGCTAACGCACAGCTTGATGAGTTTTCATGAAGTGAACACACTCCGGTGACCGGAGGTGAGTAAACAGGCTGTGACCTCAGAAGCCTCGCCCTCCTCCCCCGCCCGTCGCTGTCCTGACTTCTCACAGCAGAGACTGGGCCTGGTTCTGACCTTTAAGTGCATGTGGTCAGGGAGCAGGCACTGGCTCATGCCTGTTAATTCTTGCTGCATCTTTTGTTCATAAGGGGTGACTATGCTGCTTGTTTATTAGAGTTCGCTCACTTCTGTTGCGAGACGAAGACAGTGTAGGAATAAGTCATTGATCTGTGAACAAGGAGGGGTTTAGGAGTGTCGACCCTCAAACAGTCAACAGTCCAAGGACCGGGCCTGCTATCTTTGCATCAAAAACAAAAGAATTGATAAATGACTCACCCATGGGCAGAAGCTGAAACGGTTTGGATAGAACCAGGACTCAAGCCCTAGTTCTTGTTTTTTTTTTTTAACTCTTTGTTTTATATAGAAGTATAGAGTCTGTCTGCAGTGCAGGAGACCCAGGTTTGATCCCTGGATCGGGAAGCTCCCTTGGAGCAACCCGCTCCAGTGTTCTTGCCTGGAGAATCCCATGAACAGAGGAGCCTGGTTCTTCTCAGATATTCTGAGAAGCAGCTTGATATCTTTCTTTTTTCTTTCTTTCTTTTTAATTTGGTCATGAGGCATATGGGATCTTAGTTCACTAACCCCTGGTTAGTTCACTAACCCCATGCCCCCTGCATGGGAAGCTCGGGGTCTTAACCACTGGACCACCAGGGAAATCCCTTTTTTATTTTATTTTATTTTGCATTTCTTATTTTACTTTTTTTTTTAAGGATCAAAGTAACATTGGTTTGTAACCTTATGTGTTTCACGTGAGCAACATTTTATTTCTGCTTCTGTATACTCTACAACCAAAGACCCCTTCTTGAGTAGTTTGCATCTTAAGGGAAATAGTGAAAACCTCTAAGTTGTATTTTAATTGTAAAGCGAGTGCACGTGTATTAAAGAAGAATTGGAGAGCAGAGAACACTACTGACTGAGATACGGGTGTTAACTTCTCCCTTCCGCGGCGGCCGCGGTTGACACAGACCTTGCAGCGTGTGCTGTTTTCTCCCTGTCTTGGCTCCGTGTGTATGTTGTTTGGTGAGTTATACCCATGCAGCACATGTGTTTTTAGTCCCATTTTTTCTCACCCAGCATTTTAATGTAAAGCTTTTGTTTGGTATCCTGGCACCCTGCTGTCTCTTTGAGGAAGCATCTTTATTTCACATAATCCAGGACCCTGGAAGTTCACAAGTTGGTTCCTACTGTATTGTCACTTTATATTCATTCTGAACACTGGCCCTCCAGAGCAGAGGCACCCCGAAGATGCACGGAGGGCCGGTGCAGAGAGGCACAGGCCTGGGTTACCAGGATCTCGTGTTTGCTGCGTGACTGGAGATGCCCCCGTTTCGGTCTGCCTGGCCGCTCCCTGATGCGGCCTGCGATCTCTGTTTCCAGGCTGTTGGATTAACTGGGGTGGACCTTTGTCAGACAGGCGCTGATCGTCCCTAGACAGCCAGGGGCCCCCAGGAGCCAGGGCTTCCTGGAGAAGAGCCCCTGTACCGCTGCCAAGGGCAGCTGCCAGGCCCTGCAGGGACCTGCCTGACCCACCCAGAGCCCCCCTGGCTCCCACATGGAGACTTCTAAACCTAGCATTTTATTGTTTTCCAGTATGAAAGGGATAATTTCTGTTAAAGAAAACTAGTGGTTTCTCTTATAGAAGAATTAAAGACGCAGTAGCTGGAATTTAAAGCCCAACTTCCTGTTAATACTAGATATGTTTCCTTCTGGGCTTCCCAGTGGCTCAGTGGTAAAGAATCTGCCTACCGTTGCCGGATCAGTTCAGTTCAGTCACTCAGTCGTGTCCGACTCTTTGCGACTCCATGAATCGCAGCAGGCCTCCCTGTCATCACCAATGCAGGATACACAGCTTCTATCCCTGGGTTGGGAAGATCCCCTGGAGAAGGAAATGGCAACCCGCTCCAGTATGCTTGCCTGAAAATCTCAGGGACAGAGAAGCCTGGTGGGCTACAGTCCATGGGCTCCCAAAAGAGCTGGACATGACTTATTGCCTCAACAGCATATTTCCTTCTGATCTACAGTTTTATCAGATGGCTGTTGCTGCTGCTGCTGCTAAGTCACTTCAGTCGTGTCCGACTCTGTGGGACCCCAGAAATGGCAGCCCACCAGGTTCTGCCATCCCTGGGATTCTCCAGGCAAGAACACTGGGGTGGGTTGCCATTTCCTTCTCCAATGCATGAAAGTGAAAAGTGAAAGTGAAGTTGCTCAGTTGTGTCCGACTCTTAGCGACCCCATGGACTGCAGCCCACCAGGCTCCTCCGTCCATGGGGTTTTCCAGGCAGGACTGCTGGAGTGGGGGCTACCGCCTTCTCCTCACATGGCTGTTAGGTGACGTTATTTCATTGGGTTTGCTGTTAGAAATTAACACTTGGTCTCTAGAGGCGGTCTTGATGCATGAATTTTTGCTACACGTTGGACAGCTTTCATGGGCTAGCATCCCTAGGTCTCTAGGTTAGATGGAGCTCACAAGTATTCAGGGGCTCTCCCCATGTCTTAATCACTGAGCTACCCTCTGGAAGGGCTCTGCTGTGTTACACCCTTGGAAAACCAGAACGGCCCCTCCCAGGTCAGGAGATGGGCGGTGGCCTCCTCCAATCATTTGTATTTTTCCTTTTGCCTCGTGCATACCCACGAGATTGGGAAAGTTTTAAAAAAGGAGAGAAAAAGATGTAAGAGGATAAGGTTTTTCTTTTCTCTGTGTTTCCGAGTGTCTGAGACAGGGGGAGCTGGAGGGCAGGGGGCCTGCGGTTGACTGCCCACGGGCACAGTCTGTATATGGACTGGGGCTCAACCGCCTCGTGATGGTGCATTTGGTGGTCATGAGAGAACAGAGCGTGCAGGCATTCAGTAAGTGTTTGCTGAGTGAGTAAAAGTGCTTGTAGATACAGTTTCTCCTGACAGAGCTGCGTGCAGACATCACGTCTGCTGCCCTGCAGAGAGGAGCCCTGGTCCTGTGTCCGGCGGGCAGCAGCATCAGGAGAGGTGTGACTGTGTCCCCCTCGGACCAGCCCCTCCACCCCCTGCTTCCAAAAGTCGACTCCCCCCAAGTGACAGGTGCTGTAACAATCTGGCGTTTCACAGGAGCCCTTGGAAGCTTCGCTCCTGGCCATGAGGGGCTGTCTCAGCACCAAAGCCACGCCCAGTGGGCAGCGCAGCCTCTGGGCTGTGGTCCAGGCCTCCAGGTGGCAGGAGAGGAGCCGGGCTGGGAGGAAGGAGGCTTCCTGGTGGAGGTGCTGGCTCCCCGCGGCAGGCTCCGTTGCCCTGGACGGGGAGGGGCCCAGAGCCTGGATGCAAGCGGGGCTGCCCCTCCCTGGGCCTGTGACTCTGGCCGGGTGAGTTCAGCCCTCTGAAAATGGGCGTCCTGATGACACTGCTCGGGGTGTAAGGACCGGATGAGCTGATGTCTGTCCCTCAGTGCGTGGCCCGTGGCAAGGGCAGGAGCAGAGATAGCCACTGTCAAGGCTGACCTCGGAGGGAGGAGCCAGCAGGGTATGGGCAGCGGCCCTGGGGACCCACGTGCGTCCTGCTGTGCCTCCATCATTGAGTTCGGGTGGTCTGGACAATCCAGGCGTGGCTCTTGGAGTCTTTGGTAGCGTGAGGTCTCCAGAGGCAGGTTCTGGGATCTGTCTGCTAAAGCCACAGTCCCCTCCGCCCCCTCCAGCTGCAGGACTCCGTGCAGGATGGGGAGCGAGGAAGGAATGCAGTTGACGGCTTCCCCCGGCGTCCGGCACACACTGAGAGCTTTCTGGACGTGCTCGCTTGGTGTCTGCGCTCTGGGGACTTGCCTTCGCGTAGTCGCTTAGTTGCCTTCAGTTCTCTGGGATCATGTGGTCCCTGCAGCATGCCTGGCTCTGCCTGGAGGCGGCTGCAGTCAGACTTCTTCTGGAACCTGTGAGCAGATGGCCTAGCTCACTGTCCGTGCATGAGGTCGGGTCCCTGCGTGCTGGGGCCCTGGGGCGTGTGGAGGGCTTCCCAGCAGAGCGGCGAGCCCCTGCTGTAAACCAGGCCTGGGGCGGAAGGTGAGTAGAATCTGGTCTCCGACCCACAAGCGTGGGGCTGAGATTTCGGCTCCAGACTGAGCTGTGTGCTGTTTCACAGCAGGCTGGCTTTGTGGTTTGTTTTGTTTGTGAGTGTAAGCGGTCTGATCCGTCACAGCCGTGTAGTTCAGTGTTCAAAGGTGCGGAAGTGTGCGGACTGCAGACCCAGCGTGCTCCCCACCTGCTCCGTTCAGCCACCCGGCGCCCTTCCCCAGACGAACACTCACCGGTTCTTCAGTGTCGTTCTAAACAGTCTCTGACCATTGATGAAAACAGTACGGATATTTTATATCTAAAGAAATGCACATAGATTTTTCCCTTTTTTATTCACTTGTTAGTACTCCTTACACAATACAACATTTTTCCACTTAACAATATACCCTGGGCTTGTTCCATATCAGTACATGAAAAGCTTCTTCGCTTCTTTAAAGTCAGTTTGTATAAAGTGGCTTTATAGAGTTCCATTGAATAGAGGTACTTTATTTTTAAATTTATTTATTTTCAATTGGAAGATAATCGCTTTACAATATTGTGTTGGTTTCTGCCATATATCTGGAGAAGGCAATGGCCCCCGACTCCAGTGCTCCTGCCTGGAGAATCCTATGGATGGAGGAACCTGGCAGGCTGTGGTCCATGGGGTCGCTAAGAGTCGGACACGGCTGAGCGACTTCACTTTCACTTTTCACTTTCATGCACTGGAGAAGGACATGGCAACCCACTCCAGTGTTCTGCCTGGAGAATCCCAGGGATGGGGGAGCCTGGTGGGCTGTCATCCATGGGGTCGCACAGAGTCGGACACGACTGAAGCGACTCAGCAGCTGCCATATATGGCATGAGTCAGCCATAGTTACCTCCGTGTCCCGTCCTCTTGAACTGTTCCCTTTGAACCTCCCCTCCCCTCCCGCCCCTCACCCCCTCTTGGCACCGAGTGTGAACTCCCTGTGTCACACGGCACATTTCCACTGGCTCTCTAATTTTCCGTACGGTCGTACAGATGTGCTGTGTTTTATTTGACCAGTTTATTGCGGAGCGCTTGCTGTATCCCAGGCCTGGGGTGCAGGTTATTTCTAACGGTTTGCTCTTACTAGTAATATTATGGTGAGTGGTCTTTGTGCCCATTTCTGAACATACGGAATATCTCGAAGGGTAACTTGGGTCGAAAGGAACGCCCGTTTGTAATTCGGTAGCTGTCGCCAGGCTGCCCTCCAGGAGGTACCCTGATTTAGGCCCCTCTCCGCGGTGGAGGTGCCGTCCTGACCAGACACAGGTGTCATTAGGCCCTTTATCTTGCTCATCATGCTAAGCAGAAAAAAGTAACACCTCCATGTGGTTTTAGTTCTGCCTAGTATTTTAAAATTGAGTCAGTTGCCAACATGTAAAAACTGAGTGTTGGCCCTTTAGAATGTGTGTGTGTTGTGAAGAGCTGGAGGGCCTGCTGTGCTGGGCCTGTGCAGAAACAGCTTGGAAGGAACTGCTTCCCGCCCACGGGGTCTGGGCTTCTCAGGAGCCCCGTCCCACTGGGTTGTCGGGGGTGTGTGTTTGTTTTTGTTTGTTTTCTCTTTTCTTGCCCGGCTTCTGTGGATTTGAGTTTGCCAGGCCTGGTTTAGAGAGAAGCAGGTAAGTTTAAGGGAGAGCAGAGTTGCTTCCTCTTCTCTTTGGGAATAGCAGGGTGGGTTTCGAAGGATAAGGAGAAGTGGGTTGGTGGGCTTGCTCGAGAAAGCCTGGTGTGGGTGAGTCTTGCAGAGGGGGTGGGAGTTGGAGGGAAGTAGACCAGCAGGGAAAGAACTTGAGGAGTTCTGGAGCCCGCCTGTCTTGACTACAGCTGGTGGCTTGACAGGGAGGACCTGGGGTGAACAGGTACCAGGGGTGCACATGAGTTCATCGGTAGTGAATCCTCGTGGGGTGGGATGCGACGTGAGAGGAGTAAGCGCTGTGAAGAGCAGGCGATGACTTAAGCCATGAGAAATGGGGAGAGAAGACGGTGTCCACCATCCGCGGCTGCCCCCACCCCCAGAGAGCCCGAGTCACTCCCGTGCGTGCGTGTGTCTGTATTTGTTGTCCAGTATTCTTCCTCATGTGTACATCAGCATGTCTCATTTTCCTTAACACACAGCGCAGTGACTCGCCCGTCTCCCGCTTCCTTTTTTCCTCCACTTTGTCACCTGGGCCTCGCACAGCCCGCCTGTGCCTCTCCCTCACTCTGTTCAGGCTGCGGGCCCACCTCCCAGGGGTCCGCCTGCCACGGGCATCTGGGTGTGCCCAGCGTGTGCCTCTCCCTCACTCTGTTCAGGCTGCGGGCCCACCTCCCAGGGGTCCGCCTGCCACGGGCATCTGGGTGTGCCCAGCGTGTGCCTCTCCCTCACTCTGTTCAGGCTGCGGGCCCACCTCCCAGGGGTCCGCCTGCCACGGGCATCTGGGTGTGCCCAGCGTGTGCCTCTCCCTCACTCTGTTCAGGCTGCGGGCCCACCTCCCAGGGGTCCGCCTGCCACGGGCATCTGGGTGTGCCCAGCGTGTGCCTCTCCCTCACTCTGTTCAGGCTGCGGGCCCACCTCCCAGGGGTCCGCCTGCCACGGGCATCTGGGTGTGCCCAGCGTGTGCCTCTCCCTCACTCTGTTCAGGCTGCGGGCCCACCTCCCAGGGGTCCGCCTGCCACGGGCATCTGGGTGTGCCCAGCGTGTGCCTCTCCCTCACTCTGTTCAGGCTGCGGGCCCACCTCCCAGGGGTCCGCCTGCCACGGGCATCTGGGTGTGCCCAGCGTGTGCCTCTCCCTCACTCTGTTCAGGCTGCGGGCCCACCTCCCAGGGGTCCGCCTGCCACGGGCATCTGGGTGTGCCCAGCGTGTGCCTCTCCCTCACTCTGTTCAGGCTGCGGGCCCACCTCCCAGGGGTCCGCCTGCCACGGGCATCTGGGTGTGCCCAGCGTGTGCCTCTCCCTCACTCTGTTCAGGCTGCGGGCCCACCTCCCAGGGGTCCGCCTGCCATGGGCATCTGGCTGTGCCCCGCCTGTGCCTCTCCCTCACTCTGTTCAGGCTGTGGGCCCGCTGTCCAGGGTCCGCCTGCCACGGGCATCTGGGTGTGCCCCGCCTGTGCCTCTCTGTGTATTGCTGCTGTGGGCATCCCAGTGTGTTTCCCGTCAGTCACCTTGTACCAATATTTGTGTAAGACGTGTCCAGGGTGGGCTTCTAGGTGAGAGGCTCTGAGCTTTACCTTGGAAGAAGTCACCGCGCTGGCGTGGCCTCTTCACTGATGCACGGTAGTCTCACCTTCCCTGAGCTTTGCTTTCTGTGGTTGCAGTTAGGCGTGAGGGCCCCAAGAATATTGAAAGTTTCAGAAATAAGTGAGTCGTAAGTTTCACATTGTCCGCCCTTCGCATGATGAGACTGTGTGTCTTTCTGCTCAGTCCTGCCCTGGACTTGAACCACTGTCGTTTGTCCCGCCTGTCCGGCCTGGAAGCCACTCGGCCCCTTCTGTTACCAGACCAGCTGTATCGCAGTGCTTGTGTTCGAGCAACCCTTATTTTACTTAAAAAGGGCCCCAAATAATGATGTTGGCAATATGGATATGTCACAAGGAAGCTGTAAAATGCTTCCTTTAGGCGAAAAGTGGGAAGTTCTTGACTTAAAAAAAAAATCTTATGCTGAGGTTGCTAAGATGTACAGAAAGGATGACTCTTCTGTTTGTTAAATTGTGAAGAGGGAAAAAGAAATTCCTGTGAGTTCTCATGACTTCAGACTGCAAAGACTACGGCCACAGGGTGTGTGATAAGTACTTAGTTAAGGGGAGCAAGTCATTTCATTCGTACTGTGAGATGTTTTGAGAGAGAGCCCGCATTCACACAACTTTAATGTTACAGTTGTTCTGTCTTATTATCCGTTACACTTGTTAATCTCTTACTGTGCCTGACTTACAAGTGAAACTTGATCTGCAGGTCTGTGTGTTTAGGGAAGGCACAGTGCCCTTGGAGTTTGGAACTGCTCTCGGCTTCAGGCACCCACTGGGGGATCTTGGACCGCGTCCCCCGTGGTTAAGGGGGCCACTGTGGTCTTCTTTCTTCTCCGGACAGTAGCATTCCTGTGGCCAGAGATACTTCAGACTTCAGTGGACTGCTTCCTTCTCGGCGTTCGTCTAGATTTTACATTCTCCCAATTAAAAAAAAAAAAAATCTAGCCAATTCCCTGTTTCTGGAACAAACAGCGAGGTTTCCCTTCGTGCCTTCCCTTCCATTCCTTCCAGTCCCCCCGACGCCGCCCCCAAGTGCTTAACGGTTGGGGTTACGTCCCTCTAGGCCTTCGGGACCAGCCGTTCAGTAAGGCAGCTCCTAGACTCACGTGGCTGTTTTTGGTCGTTAAATTAGTGAACTGAAATGTAAATTTGTGTTTCCAGTGCTCAACAGCCATGTGTCGCTAGTGGCCGCTGTGTTTGACAGTGCAGCTGGAGAATAATTCCCTCGTCACTGACATGCAGGGGACAGACCCGGGACTGTTAGCATTTTTGTTGTTGTACAGTCGCTGAGTCACGGCCGACTCCGCGGCCCCACGGACTCAGCACATCTCTGCAGGCTCCTGTGTCTTCCACTCCCTCCCAGAGTTGCTCAGACTCCTGTCCCTTGAGTCAGTGATGCCATCCAGGCATCTCATCCTCTGCCACCCACTTCTCCTTTTGCCATCTGTTTCCCAGCATCAGGGTCTTTTTCCATGAGGCGACTCTTCACATCAGGTGGCCACATATTGGAGCCTCAGCTTTAGCATCAGTTCACCAATGAATATTCACGGTTGACTCCTTTAGGATGAACTGGTTTGATTTCTTTGAAGTCCAAGGGATCCTCAAGAGTCTTCCTCAACACCACAGTTCAAAACATCAGTTCTTGGCATTTGGTGCCAGGTAACCCTCTGCACGGGGCCAGCCTGTGCACCCTGGGATGTTCAGCAGCACCCTCGGCCTCTGCCCACTCGGTGCCGTGAGCCCCTCCCTCCTCTGAACCTGCAGTTGTGATAACCAGGCTTCTCTCTAGACGTCGCCAAGTGTCCCCAGAGGCAAACTGACCCCATCCTCACATTGAGAACCACTGGTGCTGGCCGTTTCCTCTGTGCTGCTTTTCAAAACACCGTGTGTATTTAGTGTCCAGTACTGTCTAAGTTTCAGATGGATGTGTGAAGGTTGCAGTGCATCTATAGTTGTTATAGAATATGGGCCGTATCCCCTGTGTGGTGCCCTGAATCCTTGCAGCCAGGTAGTCGTTGGTGCCTCTTAATCCCTTTGCCCATCTCGCCCCTCTGCCCACGTACCCACAGTTTGTTCTCTGCATTGCGTTTCAGTTTTCCTTGCATTCTTCCTGGATCTGCCCAGTGTCAACACTGAAAAGTCTAGATTTCTGGACTCCGGCTTCAGGGAGGGTGGTGCGTCACAAAGTCAATGTAGCAAATATTTACTGAGGCCTGCTGCTGGCGGCGGCACCGAGGCAGAGGCGACCGTGTCTTTGGAGGCGCTCCCTGGAGGCGCTCCCTGTGCCGCGAGCCGCCTTTCCCGGAGACGCTGTTCCCTTAGTGCTGGCTTTACCCCTTGCACTTGCCCGGACTGTGTGACGCCACCGCACCTCTGGCCAGCAGGCTGCTGGCCGTCAGGGCTTCTGTCTGTTCTGGAGTCAGCCCGCAAGAACGTCCCCTTCGGTTTCCCTTCGTTTAAATGGTCTAAGCTGGGAGCAGTGTAAGCTCAGTTATTTCTAGCCTTCCGTCTTAACCTTGTTGAATGCTGTTGCTAGTGACAAGTGAGAAATTTTTCATGTTTTTTAATCTGAAAAAATGACTCAAGAGAAATAAGATCTGTGGTTAATGGGATGCCTGTTATGTGCTAGGCGTTGTCTTATGCCCTTTGTGTGTATATAAAGCCCTTAATCCTTTGATAATTCAGCAGAGCAGGTCTTGTTAGACAAGAAGAGAGGGAAGCATAGAAGATGGATTGTCCGGGGCGCACAGCTGGGGTGAGCTGGGCTGGGGTTTGCATGTAGGTCTGTCTGGTTTAAAAGCCGGCGTTCAGGGACTTTGCTGGCAGTCCAGTGGGTGAGGCTCCATGCTTCCACGGCAGCGTTCGATCCCTGGTTGGTGAATGAAGAGCTGATGCGCCAAACAGCACAGCCAAAAAAAAAAAAAAAAAAAATACAAGCCGGTGTTTATTACCAGCCCACGTGGCCCTGCTGTTCTGAAACTGGGACTCTTGTTCCTTCTTTTCCAGCCTCTGTGTTAATTCCCCACATTCAGGGTTCTATCTTGCAGCCCTCGTCCCCAGCCTGTCTAGAAGGTGAGATAGGAGCCCATGTGTCTGGGAAGTGACAGACGGCTCAGTTCGGTGTTGGGAAGCAGCAGCAGGGGGACAGCTCCCCCCACAGCTCCAGGCACGCCCCCCTTGGACCCCCCGTGGGGCTGACTTCCACCCCTGGACAGATGGGGTGTGGGGCAGCTGCTGGAAAAAGAGATGTGGGTATAAACCCAGATGTCAAGTGGGGGCCTGGCCGCCTGCTGCCTCTTCTGTTTCGACTGACGGGGCCGCTGGGGGAGGACTTCGTCACTTGGAAATTTGCCAGCAAGCCATGGCTTTGCTGCAGGACAGTGGTTCCCCAAATGCAGGCAGATGCTGCCTCCAGGTGCTGCAGTGATAATATCTGAGTAATTCAGGGACAGGAAGTAAATCTCACGCAGACATATAGTGAGACCCTTAACTTCCTTTTTCAGTTTTCCTTCAATATTTCTGACCCTGTCAGGGCCCACTTTTTTTTCTTTTCTTTTTAATTGATTTTTTTTATTGAAGGATGATTGCTTTACAGAATTCTGTTGTTTTCTGTCAAACCTCTTTTTTTAAACAATTTTGGCTGTACTGCACCTCCATTGCAGCCTGCAGGCTGTTCGATGCATCGATCGAGACTGAATTGTCCGCGGCAGGTAGGATCTTTGTTCCTCCACCAGGGATCGAACCCACGTCCCCTGCATTGGAAGGTGGATTCTTAACCCCTGGACCACCAGGGAAGTCCCAGCGTCCACTTTTGAACAGCAGACACTTGCTAATGTCTGTGCAATGAAGAGAGGACACAGCAGCAGCAGACTGGAGGCTCGGGTGGCCAGAGCCCCTGTGTCAGTGGAAACTTAGTGACGTTTGCTTCTCCTGGTGTGGATCTGGTTGTTGACCTTCTATTTATGGCAAGTGATACTAGTTTTCCCTTTATGATAGTGTTACTGTGGACAATTCTGAAAGAGATGGGAATACCAGACCACCTGACCTGCCTCTTGAGAAACCTGTATGCAGGTCAGGAAGCAACAGTTAGAACTGGACATGGAACAACAGACTGGTTCCAAATAGGAAAAGGAGTCCATCAAGGCTGTATATTGTCACCGTGCTTATTTAACTTATACGCAGAGTACATCATGAGAAACACTGGGCTGGAAGAAACACAAGCTGGAATCAAGATTGCCGGGAGAAATATCAATAACCTCAGATATGCAGATAACACCACCCTTATGGCAGAAAGTGAAGAGGAACTAAAAAGCCTCTTGATGAAAGTGAAACACGAGAGTGAAACAGTTGGCTTAAAGCTCAACATTCAGAAAACGAATATCATGGCATCTGGTCCCATCACTTCATGGGAAATAGATGGGGAAACAGTGTCAGACTTGGGGCTCCAGAATCACTGCAGATGGTGACTGCAGCCATGAAATTAAAAAACAGTTACTCCTTGGAAGGAAAGTTATGACCAACCTAGACAGCACATTAAAAAGCAGAGACATTACTTTGCCAACAAAGGTCCGTCTAGTCAAGGCTTTGGTTTTTCCTGTGGTCATGTATGGATGTGAGAGTTGGACTGTGAGGAAAGCTGAGCGCCAAAGGATTGATGCTTTTGAACTGTGGTGTTGGAGAAGACTCTTGAGAGTCCCTTGGACTGCAAGGAGATCCAACCAGTCCATCCTAAAGGAGATCAGTCCTGGGTGTTCATTGGAAGGACCAATGCTGAAATTGAAACTCCAGTACTTCAGCCACCTCTTGTGAAGAGTTGACTAATTGGAAAAGACCCTGATGCTGGGAGGGATTGGGGGCAGGAGAAGGGGATGACAGAGGATGAGATGGCTGGATGGCATCACTGACTTGATGGACATGAGTTTGTGTAAACTCTGGGAGTTGGTAATGGACAGGGAGATCTGGTGTGCTGTGATTCATGGGGTCGCAAAGAGTCGGACATGACTGAGTGACTGAACTGATCTGATTAAGTTACTTTTTTAAAATTTTGTTTGTTTTTATTTTTTGGCTGTGCCCTGTAGCATGTGGGATCTTAACTCCCTGACCGGAGATCAAACCCAAGCCCCCAACATTGGAAGCTTGGGAATTTAAGCATTGGACTGTCAGGGAGGTCCTTTAAGTTAGCTTTTAAGATATACTGGTAGAAATAAAGGGTGGGAATTCTCAACCAAGGCATAAGTGGCATTTGGGGCTGCATCATTCTTGGTAGGGGGGGGGAGCGTTTTCCTGGGTTTTCTAGAATATCTAGCAGAATCTTGGCCTCCCCCACCTCGGAGACACTGGTAACTATCCCGCTTCTTGCTACTGAGGATCGCTGATTTAAGATAAGCAGATTGAAAGGGCTTCCCTAAAAAAAAAAAAAAAGGTCTTCCCTGGCCCCCTAGTGGTTAAGACTCCCACAGGGGACACAGAATTGACTCCTGGTCTGGGAACTAAAACATTCCACATACCTTGAAATGCAGCCCCGCCTCGACCCCCGCCAAAAAGAGAGAAACGTGCAAACTGAGGTAAACTTAAGAACTTAGAAAGTGGAGGCAGTTGGCATGTAGAAATCCCGTGTTTGCGTGTGTGCGCGTGTGATTGCTCAGCAAATTGCCTTCAGTTGGGGGGCCTGCTTACTGATGCTCCCTTGACTGAGGTTTGGTCCAGAGCCAGGGGGAGGAGGGGCCTTGACAAGCTGTAAAGCCTCGAGTCCAGGGGAAGCTCTGTGCTGCTGGGATGTTCTGCATCTGCACCGTCCGGCACATGCCACTGGCCGCCTGTGACTGCGGGGCACCCAGAATGTGGCTGCTGAGAACGAGGAGCTCAGGTCTTGTTTTAAGTAGCTTCAGTGTAAAACTCCCATGTTTGCACAGCACAGCCCCGAAGAAATCAGTGTGGAGAGGTCAGGATGATAAGACCACAGGCTGTAAAAGCTTAGAAGTGAAGATACACAAAGCAGTGAGAAAGCATCTTTAGGGACAGGCCAGCCACGTGGCAGACAGGACTGTTAGGAGATTTGGCGGGGGAGTTGACATACCCACTCAACACTGGCTTTGCCAACTATGTGTGTCCGACTCTTTGCAGCCCCATGAACTGTAGCCCGCCAGGCTTCTCTGTCTGTGAGATTCCCCAGGCAAGAATACCGGAGCAGGTTGCCATTTCCTCCTCCAGGGGATCCTCCCAACCCAGGGACTGAACCTGCATCTTCCGCTTTGGCAGATGGGTTCTTTACCGCTGAGCCACCTGGGAAGCCCAACATTGGCTTTAGCAGAGTGAAATAAAAACGAAAGCCGATTTACTGACGCCTGATACTTGGGCTTCCCAGGTGGCGCTAGTGGTAACCCGCCTGCCAATGCAGGAAACATGAGACCTGGGTTCGATCCCTGGGTTGGGAAGATCCCCTGGAGGAGGAGGGCATGGCACCTCACTCCAGTATTCTTGCTGGAGAATCCCATGGACAGAGGAGTCGAGGGGCCGAAGTCCGTGGTGTCACTAAGTCAGACACGACTGAAGTGACATAGCATGCATGGGAGACAGGAGGAGCCCAGGAGATGGACAGGCCTAGGCGCTCCGCCTGGGTGCTCAGAGCCTCTGGTGTCTCTGCATCTTCCTTGCGACTCCATTTTTCAGGCTGACTCTCCCTAAGTGGGAGCAAGGCGGCTGGCTGCCTGCAACTCCAGGCTTGTTTTCTGCCACCTAAACAGGGTGAAGGGCACGTCTTTTCTGGAATTTCTGGCGAAACCCCTTGCCAGGCCTCTCATCAGCCCCCCTTCTGAGCCCATGAGCATGTTGAGGGCTTTGCTTGGCCAAGCCTGCGTCCTGGGCTCCTCATAGCTGGAGCAGGTCTCGGCTAGATCAAGTGGAGAGATGGAGGGAGACCGATGACTGAATTCTGATAAAAGAGTAAGTGCAGGATACGTGGCCTAGGCTGAGGGCCCGAACTCGAGGCAGGACGCACTTGGACAGGGGTCCCCGCTAAGGCTGGGGTGCTGGGCTGGTTGGAGATGGTGTAGTTCAGGCCACCGGATGGTGTGAGCAGAGCCAGTCTGCAGGCGGGGCAAGCGGGCATCAGTCTTCACGGTGCAGATGGAGTGGTTGGCACACTCAGTGTGACGGAGCCGGAGCCTGCAGCCTCCCTAGTGGACACCAGCAGAAGGGCCCGCAGACGAACCTGAGTGTGGGGGAATCCTGGCTGTGGCGTGGAGGGGCTGGGGCCTGGGATGTCCATGGGAGGGCCCTGGGAAGGTGACCCTGGGGCCACAGCGGGGCTGAAGGGCCCAAGGGACATCATATCCTGGGTGCGTGGCCCACCACAGCACGACTCACATGCAGATGCTGCCCACCTGCCCCGCCGGGCTGCGGCCTGGGAACTTGGGGGTGGGAGAGGAGGGGGGGTGCCTTTTCCTCCAGGGGTGTCTCTCCAGTGCCTGCCACTGAGGACGCTTAGCATGCCACTGCCCTGAAGGAGTCTGTCCACCCACCCAGCAGCACTGAAGGGCGACTGGGGAGCTTCGAGCCGGTCCCTGGATGTGAGAATTCACGGCGTGGCTCGGGCAGGGCAGCTAATGCGCATGCGGAGGAGCGTGGGTCGGGGCAGCTGCACAGGTCTCAGTGACACGAAGTCCTTATTCACCTTGTGCCAGCGCTGGCCCGCTGCTGTGCTCATGAGGAAGCAGGAGCGAGGGGTCCTTCCAAGTTAGGTTCCCCCAGCCCTACCCAGGACCTGGAACATGGTGGGGCCAGGTGAGTGCTCAATAAATGCTTATATTATGGATTTAGCTGAAAACACGCACACATACACAGGTAGACACACATTTAGCCCGATAGGTAATATGGGCCAGCCCCTACACAGGTAATATGGGCACAGTCAGCCCCCACACAGGTAATATGCGCACAGTCAGCCCCACACACAGGTAATATGCGCACAGTCAGCCCCACACAGGTGATATGGGCACAGTCAGCCCCCACACAGGTAATATGCACACAGTCAGCCCCCCACACAGGTAATATGCACACAGTCAGCCCCCACACAGGTAATATGCGCACAGTCAGCCCCACACACAGGTAATATGCGCACAGTCAGTCCCACACAGGTAATATGCAGTCAGCCCCACACATAGGTAATAAATGCACAGTCAGCCCCCACACAGGTAATATGTGCACAGTCAGCCCCCCACACAGGTAATATGCGCACAGTCAGTCCCACACAGGTAATATGCAGTCAGCCCCACACACAGGTAATATACGTACAGTCAGCCCCCCACACAGGTAATAAGTGCACAGTCTGCGCCACGCACAGGTTAATATGTGCACGTTCAGCCCCATACACAAGTAACATGTACACAGTCAGCCTCCCACACAGGTGATAAGCACACAGTCAGCCCCACGCACAGGTAACATGCGCACAGTCAGCTCCACACACAGGTAATATGCGCACAGTCAGCCCCACGCACAGGTAACACATGCACGTTCAGCCCCCACACAGGTAATATGCGCACAGTCAGCCCCACACACAGGTCATATGTGTCCAGTGTGACCAGAGAATACACAGGAAAAGGCCCCGCACCCCCTCCTTCCAAAGGAACCCGCGTTATCAGCTCCTTATGGAGATCTTCTGCACTTTCAAGCACATCTGCGCATTTTCCTCTTGCCTTCGTGCAAAGAAGGGCGTCCTGGACACGCCTTTCAGCCTTTTCCATTTAGCAGGTCTTGCAAATAGGGCCTTTTCGCACACACAGCTCTGTCTCCTCCTTTGAAGACTTGAGCATCCCCTTGTATGAATCTTTCCTGCTTGTTTGACCAGCACCCACTTTTTTCCTTTAATACTTTTTTGGCCGCACCAGGCAGCATGTGGAGTCTTAGTTCCCTGACCAGAGATTGAGTCCGCACCCCTTGCATCGGAAGCGCAGAGTCTAACCCCCTGACCGCCACGGA
>SJYC01110899.1:0-10649 GCA_006408675.1 Madoqua kirkii | reverse complement strand
GCTTAGTTTCCAGTCTTCACTGCCTCGCGCAGGCTGCCCCGCACGAGCTGCCCCGTGCCACGTGCACGCCTGAAGGTTAAGTCTCGGAGAGTTTAACCTTTGTTGTGTGGAACCTTCTGCCAGCAGAAGGCAAACAGAACTCACGTGAACAGTCAGCCCGACCGTCTGTGGTTCTCTTCAGCTTTCCTTAGAAACATTCCGCCCTGGGCGTCATCATTACAGGATTATTACAGGATGGGGAGAGGATTGCTGGTGCACGGCAGGCAAAGACCACGAGGAAGGTTTCTGCAGACGGAAGGGGGTGCTTGTGCTCAGCGCATCCCCCGTCCCCCGTTCTTTCGGCACTTCGACCCACGTTGGCCCGCTTGGGTGATTCACACCCAAGAGCAGGAACAGGGTTGGACTCCACCAGGTTTCCCTGTGTTTCTCTTGCCAACACGAATGAGTTACTTAGAAGTGAAACCTGTCCTCATGGGAGCCACCAGCAGCCTCCCTGCCCCACCCCCAGCACCGGTTTACTGGAACCAGGATGCTATTTTTAAGAAAGAGCATCATGTTTCATCATGGAAATTTTGAGCATCTGAACAAGCGACTTGTTGGCTTGCCAATGTTTAGAGTCCTGAGCCCACGGCCTGTGTGTGCTCAGCTCTGTACCCAGCACCTCAGCAGGACATGCCTGGTCCGAAAGAGGAGGGACAGAAGGCAGGTCTGCCGCTGACAAGTAATTATGTAAGTCGTGATGGCCACATCGGGATGGTTTGCTTTCAGCTGGCAGTGTCTCAAGGGGCTGGCAGGGCTGGGCTTCCTCCCTTGCAGCTTGTGTGTATGCTGGGGCCCGGGAGGAACATTCTGCCTGTGGTCTTTCTACCACAAGGGGCTGATGAGGCTCGTAATTCTCAAGATGCCTTGTTCACGGGCTCTCCTGAAGGATGTGGTGCCTTTTTTGGGTGAGAGTCGGGGTTGGGGATGTGTGTCTCAGAGCAGCCTAATTTCATCAGAGCCGGGCAGGTGACCAGGTATCCCTGCCCTCGCACAGGGCACCTGAGGAGCTGTCCTCTGGGGGCAGCCCTTGGGGTCAGCTTGCCTACAGCTGGCACGCTGGCCTGTCTCCCGGTTATGTGGGGCTCTGAATCATCATCTCCTGGCGTGTTCCTCCAATGTGTTGCTAAAAAGGAGAGATGGGTGTGGAAGGAGATTCTTTTCCTTCTCTTCTTTGATAATAATCATGGTGTGACTAGCACCCTTGATAGCTTTGAGAATAAGACAGACCTGCTTCAAGGCCAGACTCAGCCATTTCTCACATTTTGGCAGATTCAGGGGCTTTTTTCAGCTGTCCTGAGCTTTCCTCTCTCACCTGCAACATGTCAAAGTGATAAAAGTTCTTATTGTTAAGTATTTACTTTCTAAATCTTAAAAAAAAACAAAAACAGATCCTGCTTTTCTAAATAATTTGGGCTTGGGGACAAAGCATCTTTGATTTGGACCACAGCTGGATTCTTAGATGCATCGGCTCTGTTTTCCCTGCCCACTGAAGGATGAAGCCCCAGGTGGGCTTCTGGGAGGGCGTGGCCTTGGCGGGCTGGCCGTGTGGGCGTGGCCTTGACAGTGTGGGCGTGTCTTTCCCACAGGTGCGGCGAGTGGCTGAGATGCTGCGGTGGAGGCGAGCCCAGGCCCCGCACGGTCTGGTTGGGGCACCCAGAGAAGAGGGACCAGCGGTACCCTCGAAATGTCATCAACAATCAGAAGTACAACTTCTTCACCTTTCTGCCTGGGGTACGTATGGGCCGGAACAACATCGCTTTTTCCTTCTTACGCCACGTTTGCAGTGGTACCGGTCTTAGAAAACCGAGGCTCCTGCCGCAGGGTCTGTGAGCTCCCTGTGTCTTTTCCACATCACTCCAGCCGCTGGCCGTTCACCTCCCTTAGTCCTGAGCACCTGAAAGAGGTTGCCCTCTGTCTGCAAGGCAGTGTGAGACTCCACCTGATCGGTTGGAATAACTTCACATTTAGGTGTGTTCGGCCTAAGAGGAGTGAAAAAGATATTTTGAGGGCCTAGCTTTGTTACAAAAAAAAATCAGTGCCTATATTTCCCCCCATTACCATCTTGGAACACGTATTCAGAATAGAAAAGTTGGGAGATAAAAGTGTAGAGGAATTTTTTTTCTTTTTCCTTTGGCTGTGTTGTCGTAGTTGCAGCCCGTGGGGTCTTTTGCTGAGGCGTGCAGGCTCAGCAGTTGAGGCACATGGGTTTACTTGCCCCACAGCACGTGGGGTCTTAGTTCCCCGACCAGGGATCGAACCTGCATCCTTTGCGTTGGGAGGTGGATTCTTTTTTTAAAAATTTTTTAAATATTTACTTCTTTGGCTCTGCTGAGTCTGAGTTGTGACATGCGGGATCTAGCTCCCGGAGCAAGGAACAACCTCGGGCCCTCCTGCATTGGGAGCTTGGAGTCTTAGCCACTGAGGCAGCAGGGAATCTCGGGAGGTGGATTCTTCACCACTGGACTGCCAGGGAAGTCCCAGGAAATCTCTGTAAGATAGATTTTAATACTTCCATCCAGAGAGATTTCCTATTAACGCATTTGCTAATGTTTGTTTTGCTTAGTAGTATATTGCTCTGCAACTGTTTTGTCCACTAATTTATACAAATCAACAGACAAGCCTTCTGAAAACCTCCCCCCCACCCAGCACACCCTGAAGTTAAATATTGATTTCTATCCATTGTGACCTCCAAAACTACACCAGCTGGCTGTAGAAACAGCAGCAACAATCAGTTCCAAAGCTCAAAGAAAAAAAAATCACTGTTTTACTGAGAGAGAATGTGGAAACAACTCCCTTATACTGTAGTATAAGGTTAGCCTGAGTTTCTTTTTAATAACTGATTTTTTTTGGCTGTGCTGGGTCTCCGCTGCTGCCTGCAGGCTTTTCTCTAGTTGCAGCGAGCAGGGGGCTGCTCTCTGGTTGCAGGACGGAGGCATCTCACCGCAGAGGCTTCTCTTGTCGTGGAACACAGGCCCTGGGGCACACAGGCGCAGTGGTTGTGCCTCACTGGCCACAGGGCCCAGGCTCGATAGTTGTGACCCACAGGTCTCGTTATTCCATGGCATGTGGGATCTTCCTGGACCAGGGATCGAACCTGTGTCTCCTGCATTGGCAGGCGGATTCTTTACCACTGAGCCCTGAAGGAAGCCCCTGAATGTTTCTTTAAGGGTGATTTTTGATTCCATTTATTGCTACCTGGTTCAGCCCTCCCCCCGGCCCCTGGAATCTCAGTATCTAAAGTCAAGTGCAAGGTAATTTCTCATTCATGGAAACTCTGAGGCACATCAGGCCATTCTCCCGCATCTCGCAGCTACACCGCTTGGGGAGTGTGGAGCATCCACGTCCCCACGGCAGGGCAGGAGCGAGGGGCCGGACGGTGCCCTGAGCAGACAGGGCATTTCCGCTCGTTGCCTGATGGCCAGATGAGTCGGGGTATCAGCGACACTCCCAGGGCATGTGGGGCCAGTGGAAACCTCCGGAACCCTCCTGCCACGTGGGATGGAATTCTGTTATAGTTACTTCTGGCGTTGAAATCGTACCATCGAGACATCGATGTCTCTCTCTCTTGATTCAGTCTTACAGCCTAAGCCTTTTCCACTAAAGCCTCTTCAGTGGCATTTGGAGTGGCCTCTTCTGCACTTGGAGAAGTTTAAGAAATAAAACCTAACAGCTGTTATCAGAGACCCCACACCCAGAGATCCCCGCTGTGTTGAATTTGTATTTTTTTTCTTTTTCCTTTGGCTGTGTTGTCGTAGTTGCAGCCCGTGGGGTCTTTTGCTGAGGCGTGCAGGCTCAGCAGTTGAGGCACATGGGTTTACTTGCCCCACAGCACGTGGGGTCTTAGTTCCCCGACCAGGGATCGAACCTGCATCCTTTGCGTTGGGAGGTGGATTCTTTTTTTAAAAATTTTTTAAATATTTACTTCTTTGGCTCTGCTGAGTCTGAGTTGTGACATGCGGGATCTAGCTCCCGGAGCAAGGAACAACCTCGGGCCCTCCTGCATTGGGAGCTTGGAGTCTTAGCCACTGAGGCAGCAGGGAATCTCGGGAGGTGGATTCTTCACCACTGGACTGCCAGGGAAGTCCCAGGAAATCTCTGTAAGATAGATTTTAATACTTCCATCCAGAGAGATTTCCTATTAACGCATTTGCTAATGTTTGTTTTGCTTAGTAGTATATTGCTCTGCAACTGTTTTGTCCACTAATTTATACAAATCAACAGACAAGCCTTCTGAAAACCTCCCCCCCACCCAGCACACCCTGAAGTTAAATATTGATTTCTATCCATTGTGACCTCCAAAACTACACCAGCTGGCTGTAGAAACAGCAGCAACAATCAGTTCCAAAGCTCAAAGAAAAAAAAATCACTGTTTTACTGAGAGAGAATGTGGAAACAACTCCCTTATACTGTAGTGTAAGGTTAGCCTGAGTTTCTTTTTAATAACTGATTTTTTTTGGCTGTGCTGGGTCTCCGCTGCTGCCTGCAGGCTTTTCTCTAGTTGCAGCGAGCAGGGGGCTGCTCTCTGGTTGCAGGACGGAGGCATCTCACCGCAGAGGCTTCTCTTGTCGTGGAACACAGGCCCTGGGGCACACAGGCGCAGTGGTTGTGCCTCACTGGCCACAGGGCCCAGGCTCGATAGTTGTGACCCACAGGTCTCGTTATTCCATGGCATGTGGGATCTTCCTGGACCAGGGATCGAACCTGTGTCTCCTGCATTGGCAGGCGGATTCTTTACCACTGAGCCCTGAAGGAAGCCCCTGAATGTTTCTTTAAGGGTGATTTTTGATTCCATTTATTGCTACCTGGTTCAGCCCTCCCCCCGGCCCCTGGAATCTCAGTATCTAAAGTCAAGTGCAAGGTAATTTCTCATTCATGGAAACTCTGAGGCACATCAGGCCATTCTCCCGCATCTCGCAGCTACACCGCTTGGGGAGTGTGGAGCATCCACGTCCCCACGGCAGGGCAGGAGCGAGGGGCCGGACGGTGCCCTGAGCAGACAGGGCATTTCCGCTCGTTGCCGATGGCCAGATGAGTCGGGGTATCAGCGACACTCCCAGGGCATGTGGGGCCAGTGGAAACCTCCGGAACCCTCCTGCCACGTGGGATGGAATTCTGTTATAGTTACTTCTGGCGTTGAAATCGTACCATCGAGACATCGATGTCTCTCTCTCTTGATTCAGTCTTACAGCCTAAGCCTTTTCCATTAAAGCCTCTTCAGTGGCATTTGGAGTGGCCTCTTCTGCACTTGGAGAAGTTTAAGAAATAAAACCTAACAGCTGTTATCAGAGACCCCACACCCAGAGATCCCCGCTGTGTTGAATTTGATGTTTAGAATTCCCATGGGTATCATTTGCTTCTTTATCTGACAAATGATGTTTTCATCACCCAGGTGTGTTTTCCTAAACAGGTGTCAGAGTGTAAAGTGTATGTGCAGGTACCACGTGAGGTGCGTTCTCCTGGGGAGTGTTTGAAAGGTCCCGTCTGCCTCGCTCCGAGTCCATCAGCCTCAAGTGTCTTCTGTCTCTCTCCGTTGCAGGTGCTGTTTAACCAGTTCAAATACTTCTTCAACCTCTACTTCCTGCTTCTCGCCTGCTCCCAGTTCATCCCCGAGATGCGCCTCGGAGCGCTCTACACCTACTGGGTTCCCCTGGTGAGTCAGTTGGGGCGTCCTTTGGGGGGAGGGTCCGAGGTTGGGCAGCCGCAGGCTCTCTGTTCTTCAGGCGGCTGGAACAGGATGTGGCCTTTCGAGGGAGAGGCTGCCCCAGGCCCACACGTTGGGGGCCGCCGAGGTTTTCCTGGTGGCGCTCTGTTCCGCCCACCACCAGGCCCGTGGCCGTGGCACCTGGGCTCCTCCTTCCGTCTGTCTGTCTGCTGTCCAGGCCCTCCTGGTTTCAGCGAGCGGTTCCCGCCTGCTCACCGCGGATTGCCGGGCACTGGGCCCCGGGTCCCGGGAAAGGCGGGGCCTCTGACCCCGCTGGTTTCAGCGGGGGAGTTCCTGCCTGCTCACCGCGGATTGCCGGGCACTGGGCCCGGGTCCCGGGAAGGCGGGGCCTGCGACCCGGTGGCTTGTGCTCTTTGAATCGTTTTCTGTTTGTGGTGTAGTCTGTGTGAGCGTGAGGGGTTGACCACAGTTCTGCGCTTCGGTGTGTCTGTGTATGGAGGGTGACTCATGTGAGGCTTATAAGTAAACACATGGAGGTCTGGAAGGTTCTTCACCAAAGCTAGTAGTTTTCTTTGGAACAGGGGTGAAAGTGTTTGTCGCTTAGTCTCTTTGTGAGCCCACGGACTGTAGCCCGCCAGGCTGCTCTGTCCGTGGGATTCTCCAGGCAAGAATACCGGAGTGGGTGACAATTCCCTTCTCTACGGGATCTTCCTGGCCCACGGATCAAATCTGGGTTTCCTGCATTGCAGGCAGATTTTTTACCTCTGAGCCACTAGGGAAGTCCTTGGAGAGGGTGGTGTGGCCTTTTATTAAGTATTTTTTATCTTCAGGTACAGAGACCTGCCTTAAGTCGCCACAATGCCTTTCTGGAAGTTGGAAACTTATGGGAAACTACATTAGCTCAGATGTGTAGTCAAGGTGTTTGAAACTGTTTAGAATAGAGTTGCTCCCTCTGCAGGGGGAGACCACGTTGGTTCTTGGCTCTGGTGACCAAGGATCAAAGTGTTGAACACAACTGGAAGGCAGGTGCTCTACCCGTTTCTGGTCTGGGATGTGTTCTGCATGTCAGTACCGATGATGCTGGCCCTGGGGACAGCAGAAGCCCCTCAGGAAATGCAGCGAGGGCCGTGTGGGGGCCAGGATGACTTGGAGGGCTCCCGCCCTTCCAGCGAGAGCCCCCCTCCAGTTCTAGCCCGTGTCTCTTTGATGAAATGAAATGATGCTCAGAGTTTCCCAGGAACCTGACTCCCGATGCGAACAGCCGAGTCCTGGTTTTCCTGGGCCTCCGACTGTAGAGAGAAGCCAGGATTACCAGCAGCCTCGGGCAGTCCTGAGGCTTCTGAGTGCCCCATGGCCAGAGTTTCCTGTGATGGTTCAGAGACAGGAGGAGGCAGTCGTCTTCCCACTCTCTTCCTCTCTTTCCAGGGGCTGCAGAGGAGGGAGCTTGGGGTCAAAGACAACTGGAGGACCCCCGTTTCCCGGGGACTACAGCCGGCTTCCCCTAAGTCCCCCACATGTTTATGCGGAGAATCAATTCCCAGTGCTTGGCTGAAGTGCATTTTGAAATGTGTCTGACCGCCCCAAGAGTCCTCTCATTTCACACCCAGCTGTGAGCTCAGGGGTTCAGAACGAGGGCTGTCGGGCCAGACGGTTGCCCTGCAGCCTCTTTGAGAAGCCGTGTGATTGGAACTAGCGTTTCCGAACCTCGGTTTCCTCACCTGTAAAGTGGGGGTGATCGTGTCTGTTCCCATGGCTTGTTGGGAGGTGCAGTGAAGTACAGCAAGTGGAGTGCTGCCAGTAGCTCCTGACGCAGAAAATTCCCAGGAAATGTCCTCATTTGAATTTTAAAATTCTGGCACCAGGGCCACTGTTGGTCATCATGTGGGTTACGTCTTAGCTTTTGGTAACATTTTTTCTCTTTTTGGAAAAGGTATTTATTTATTTGGCTGCATCGGGTCTTGGTGGCATTCGGGCTCGTTCCTTGTGGTGCACAGGCTTCTCTCTGGCTGTGGCGCGCAGGCTTAATTGCCCTGTGCTGTGTGGGGTCTTAGTTCCTGGACCGGGGTCAACCCCACATCCCCAGCATTGGCAGAAGATTCTTAACTACTGGACTCGCAGGGAAGTCCTGGTAACTTCTTTCTCGATGCTGATGTATTCATGGGAGATGGTCCTCAGGAAACAGGTGAGATAGTCAGTAAAATAATAATCTAGATTTCTCTGTCATTAAGACAAAACCTACACGATACCAAGTTTTCAGTTCCCTGGGCGTCGCCAGCACCCGTGGTCGGGGCAGGACATTCTCACCAGCCCAGAAAGTTCCCTTTCCCCCTCTCCAGTCAGCCTGCCTCCCCAAGCAGGAGTATCTGCTTTTCTGATTTCTCTCAGGAGTTTTGCTTTAGTAGATCTTTTTTTTTTTTTTTTTTTTACTGCACCTTGCGGTTTATGAGATCTTAGTTTCCCAACCAGAGATCTAACCTAGGCCCTCTGCAGTGGAAGCATGGAGCCCTAACTTCTGGGCCTCCAGGGAATTCCCATAAATCTGCTCCTGACGTGCAGCTTTACGGAGAGTCTCAGCGCCTGCAGGGCTTTGTCTGTTCACTGTCACCACCTCTGATTTCCTTACAAGTTTAGCCAACCCTCCACCGCCACTCAAGCTTCTTTCTCAGTATCTTTGGCCCTTCAGTCAGTTCAGTTGCTCAGTCGCGTCCGCCTCTTTGCGACCCCATGGACTGCAGCACACTAGGCTTCCCTGTCCGTCGCCAACTCCCAGAGCTTGTTCAAACTCATGTCTGTTGAGTCGATGATACCATCCGAGCATCTCATCCTCTGTCGTCCCCTTTTCCTCCTGCCCTCAACATTTCCCAGCATCAGGGTCTTTTCAGATGAGTCAGCTCTTCACATCAGGTGGCCAAAGTACTGGAGTTTCAGCTTCAACAGCAGTCCTTCCAATGAATACCCAGGACTGATCTCCTTCAGAATGGACGGGTTGGATCTTGCTGTCCAAGGGACTCTCAAGAGTCTTCTCCAGCACCACAGTTCAAAAGCATCAGTTCTTCGGTGCTCAGCTTTCTTCACAGTCCAACTCTCACATCCATACATGACTACTGGAAACACCATAGCTTTAAGTAGCAAAGTTGGCAAAGTAATGTCTCTGCTTTTGAATATGCTGTCTTGGTTGGTCATAGCTTCTTTTAATTTCATGGCTGCAGTCTCCATCTGCAGTGATTTTAGAGCCTAAGAAAATAAAGTCTGTCACTGTTTCCATAGTTTTCCCATCTATTTGCCATGAAGTGATTTGGCCCTTAGGGACCTCCAAAGCTGGAAGGTTGCAATTTATATCTGGACCACATTTGCATCTCTTTGTAAAGCAGTTTCTAGCTTAAGAGATGGCAGGTCCCCTGGGATTGGTGAAGATTTTGTGTGTGTGTGTGTGTGGAGGGGGTTGGGGTCGAGGGAGGCCATAGATATGGTAACTTGTGTGTGTGAGCTCCCTAGCTCTTAAGGAGTTTCACTCAGTTGGAAACCCACTTTCAGCTCTGGGTCCCAGCACCTGGCTGTGCGCCTGTGTGCTAAGCTGTTCAGTCGTTTCTAACTTTTTGTGACCCCTTGAACTGTAGCTCGCCAGACTCCTCTGTCCTGAGGCTTTCCTAGGCAAGAATGCTGGATTGGGTTGCCGTGCCCTCCTCCAGGGGATCTTCCCGACCCAGGAATCGAGCCTGTGACTCTTGTGTCTGCAGCACTGGGAGGCAGGTTCTTTACCACAGTGCCACCTGGGAAGCCCGTGACTTAGGAAGCAGTATTCATGTGCAGCAGGGAGGCCAGCCCCTCCTGTCTTTGTGATAAGCACACACTTCCCATTAACATCGATGGGATTTAGCCAGGCCCACGCAGAGAGAACTAGAAACTGGAACCCTTGAAAAAACAACAACCGAAACCTGGATTCTGGCCCAGAACAAAACAGCAGCGCGGGGGGCGGGGAATCTGCAGACGTGGCCCCTTCTTCCTGAGCAGGTTTTCTCGCCTCCCTATGTGGTCTGGCCATGCTTCCATTCCGAAATGTCCCAGTTTCCCTGGGGCTTCAGTGTGTACTTTCCTTCTGATCGGAACGGGAGAAATCCTTTGATGGCAAAGACGTATGGGCCTTGGGAGGGGCTCCACAAAGCGGCGCATCGCTGGCTAGATTTACATAAGAGATTTAACGTCCTTTGAATCGAAGTTAATATATTGCACGGGGTAAACAGTATGAAAATGAAATCCTCAAAGAATTCACGACTGCTAACCTCAGGGGCAATTGTGTCCTCTGTATTAAAAAAATGACTTTAAAAAGAGAGATGACAAGGCTCTTTTGTAAGGAAAATGAATGGCTGCTTTTGCTTCTATTGATACTAGAAGAAAAATCAAGACGAAAACAGATTCCTACTATGGGTGCCAGACACCAGTCTGCACCAGGTTTTATGAGCAGGGATATCTAACAGGGGAAGGTGGGGTGGCTTAAAATTTTCCGTTTACTAATGGGTGCTTATGCAGTCAGTACATTAACATGAGGATTCCCTTGACGGTTCAGTGGTTAAGACTTTGCCACCAGTGAAGGGGGTGCAGGTGTGTTCCCTGCTAGAGGAGCTGAGTCCACATACCGTGTGGCCAAGGAAGAAGGCCCCACCTCAGCCCTCCCCTTCCTTACAGAGGGGTCTAACCAGCAGTTAAGGAGTCGGGGCTTCCAGGTGGCGCAGTGGTGAAACATCTGCCTGCCAGTGCAGGAGACGCAAGGCATGTGGGTTTGATCCCTGAGTCAGGAATATCCCCTGGAGTAGGAAATGACAGCCCGCTCCAGCCTGGAAGATTCCATGGACAGAGAAGCCAGGTGGGATATTTTCCATGGGGTCACAAGAGTTGGACATGATTGAGCTCACACACACACACACACACACACACACACACACACACA
>SJYC01110897.1:0-33968 GCA_006408675.1 Madoqua kirkii | reverse complement strand
TTAGAAAAGGCAGAGGAACCAGAGATCAAATTGCCAACATCCGCTGGATCATGGAAAAAGCAAGAGAGTTCCAGAAAAACATCTATTTCTGCTTTATTGACTATGCCAAAGCCTTTGACTGTGTGGATCACAATAAACTGTGGAAAATTCTGAAAGAGATGGGAATACCAGACCACCTGACCTGCCTCTTGAGAAACCTGTATGCAGGTCAGGAAGCAACAGTTAGAACTGGACATGGAACAACAGACTGGTTCCAAATAGGAAAAGGAGTACGTCAAGGCTGTATATTGTCACCCTGCTTATTTAACTTCTATGCAGAGTACATCATGAGAAACGCTGGGCTGGAAGAAACACAAGCTGGAATCAAAATTGCCAGGAGAAATATCAATAACCTTAGATATGCAGATGATACCACCCTTATGGCAGAAAGTGAAGAGGAGCTAAAAAGCCTCTTGATGAAAGTGAAAGAGGAGAGCGAAAAAGTTGGCTTAAAGCTCAACATTCAGAAAACGAAGATCATGGCATCTGGTCCCATCACTTCATGGGAAATAGATGAGGAAACAGTGTCAAACGACTGAACTGCACTGAACATTTAAATAAGTAGAAGGAGTAAAGTAGATTATTCTCTCTAATGAGGGTGGGTCTCACCCAATCAGTTGCTGGTCTGGATAGAACAAAAGGCTGACCATTGCCTGAATAATAGAGAATTCCTCCTACTTGACTGCCTTTCTGTTCAGTTCAGTTCAGTCGCTCAGTCGTGTCCGACTCTTTGCGACCCCATGAATCACAGCACGCCAGGCCTCCCTATCCATCAGCAACTCCCAGAGCTTACCCAGACTGATGTCCATTGAGTCAGTGATGCCATCCAGCCATCTCATCCTCTGTTGTCCCCTTCTCCTCCTGCCCCTAATCCCTCTGGGCATCAGGGTCTTTTCCAATGAGTCAACTCTTCGCATGACATGGCCAAAGTATTGGAGTTTCAGCTTCAGCATCAGTCCTTCCAGTGAACACCCAAGACTGATTTCCTTTAGGATGGACTGGTTGGATCTCCTTGCAGTCCAAGGGACTCTCAAGAGTCTTCAACACCACAGTTCAAAAGCATCAATTCTTTGGCACTCAGGTTTCTTCATAGTTTAACTCTCACATCCATACATGACCACTGGAAAAACCATAGCCTTGACTAGACAGACACTGTTGGCAAAGTAATATCTCTGCTTTTCAATATACTATCTAGGTTGGTCATAACTTTCCTCCAAGAAGTAAGCGTCTTTTAATTTCATGGCTGCAGTCACCATCTGCCTTTAAGCTGGGTTATTTTTCCCCCTGCCTTTGGGTTCGAGCTTCAGCTTCTCCTGCGTCTAGAACCTGCTGGCCTTTGGAATAGAATTATGCCATCAGCTTGCCTATGTTTCTAGCTTGCTGACTGCAGATCTTAGGACTTGTCAGTCACCTGTAACCAAGTGAGCCAATTTCATAATAGTTCACTCTTCTCTAGATCTGTGTATCTATCTGTACTATAGATTCTGTTTCTCTGGAGAACCTGATTATACTTCTGTAAATCTACCCCCACTCCTTGTTTTTGCCCTTGTAGTATTTTTTTGGTTCAAGAAACTGGGTTGTATTTCCTGTATTTCCACTGCCCACTGGAGTTCGCACTCCAGTCTTGCCATTTAACATGTTTTTCTGTCCTTTATATTTCCTGTAAATTGAATCTAATGATTAACCAGATTGACATCAGATTTTTAATTTCCAAGAGAATTTTGCGAGTGGTGGTGTGTGTACTTCTGTCATGTGATAAGGAAAGTCCAGTTGTGTTCTTTGTGATGTTAGCAGCCTCATTGATGATCATCGACTAGATAAATTCATTAGAGATTGTAAGATGCTGATATTCTAATTCTGTTGTTCCTTTTTTCCATCTGTGATTCTGTAAAGACCAAATTTAATCATCAAGTATTGGTTACTCTGAGGTAGTGTGTACAGGAGTAATGATGAATTCTTTGCTCTGTTTAACAGTTTCCAAATGTAATGAATCAGTTCACCAACACCTTCCAAAAGTGACCAATTAGTTGGATTTTTTGAAAGTATCATTTTAAACACAAGGCTTAAATATATTTGATGTGTTTTAATCTGTTGCAGTTATTAACCACAGTAATGCTCAAACTTACCATTTTTGGCCAGTGAGAGCTTATTCTAGAAGGTTCCTAAGGTCTTTTGATATGAACCTATTAGTTTCTGGAATCAACCACTCCTCCACAGAACTTAATGAGGAATGATCTGTAGCGAACACAATCTGGCCACTAGGGTTCTCCTCGCTCCATGTGAGCTCGGAGACCTCCTTTCCTGACTCTTTGACTGAAGAATTCCTATAGAAAGTCACTTTGCCTTATAGACAAAAATTTATCGAATATTTAAGGGTTAGATAAGAAAGAGATTAGAGGTGGAGAGAGCTGGTGTGGATTCTGGCAGATACCTCCAGTTTATAATGCCTGTCAGAAAAATCAAGTGTTTCTGATCTGAAAATACCCTGGGGCAGAACTTAACTATGGCTTCCGTGGCGAGTGGAACAATGTAGAGGGGACATCCCATAGTCTACCTAGGCTATCCTCAGGGTCTGCACAGCTTCAGACTGTGCCCGCAAGCTGGTGTCCACTTGGGATGAAAAGAAAAAGGCCAAAGACTCAAAATTTAAAAATAAATATTTGTTGTTTCCAATAATTGCATGGCAATTAGGAAGAAAGGAAGGAAATGCTTACCAGCAAGTAGCCCAAAGACCATCACAGCCTGGTTCCTTAACACACCAAGATTATATGATTCATTTTATTCTCAAAAAGACAACTTGAGATCCTGTGGTCAGTGGGGATATTGTAGCCTGAGACTCTCTCAGGTAAGGAGAAAAGGACATCCTGACACTTAGGAAGCAGAGATAAAATTCTGTGATATTCGTCAAGGAAGAAGAAAGTGGAGTTTATTTATAATTTGTAAGTTAGAAAATGTGAAAATGCTACTCTATTTTATTTTTATTTATTTATGGCTGCTCTGGGTCTTCATTGCTGCAATGTGGGCTTTCTTTAGTTGTGACAAGCACGGGCTACTCTCTGGTTGCAGTGCATGGACTTCTCATTGTGATGGTGTGGGCTCTAGGACAATGGGTTTCAGTAGTTATGGCTCATGGACTCTGGAGGGAGGGCTCAGTATTTGTGGTGGATGGGCTTAGTTGCTCCGAGGTATGTGGGATCGTCCCAGACCAAGGACTGAACCTGTGTCTCCTGCATTGACAGGCAGATTTTTAACCATTAGACCACCAGGGAAGTCCAAAAAAATGCTACTTTAAAAGAGGCCTAAACATGTGTTTGAATAAGATCACAGTGTTAATCCCATAAAATATTAAGGATTTATTTTGTTGAGACTTCAGCTCTCTTTCCATCATTGCAACCATTTACTTTCTTGCAGAGGGACTGATTTTATCTTTGTTTATCAATCAGACCTTGCATCCAAGAACTGCCCCTTCACCCCTTCTCTGGTACACTGATTATATTGCCCCTTCCCAAGACTTTCTGATTAGATGGCTCTTTTGTTCTTCTCATGAGCAGGAAAACCAGTGTAGGCCGTCTTATAACCGGAAGGATCCCACTGTCCAGGATGCAATAGGGAGTGTTTTAATGTTGGTCACCTCTCTTTCTTAGGTTTTATCTACAGTTAGATAGCCCAAGTTTCAGATCCTTCTTCCATATCTGCAGAGCTATCTCATCAGAGGAGCTGTGATCCTCTTAGATCACCTCCAAGAACCCAGGTCTGAGGAATTGTGACTGACACCCATGCACCCGCATGATAGGGAGGGTGGGTTCTGGCATCGGATTGCCTAGGTCCAACTTCTAGCTCTGTCACTTACCAGCTGGGTGACCTCAGCCGCATATTTAACTCTGTTTCCTGTGTTTTTGCATCCTCACCTCTAAAATAGCAATTATATTATTTCTCTGCCTTGTATGACTGCTATGAAGAATGAGCCAAACACTGTATGATGTTTTAAGTTCTGGTATATATAAAAAAAAGTTTGATGAATGGTATCTGTTATAATTGTTTAAATATTTGTTTATTTTTGGTTGTGGGTCTTAGTTCACATGCTCTTCACTGTAGCTTGTAGGCTTTCTAGTTGTGGCACATAGGCTTAATTGCCCCTGGCATGGGGGATTTTAGTCCCCTGACCAGGGATCAAACCCTAGTCCCCTGCATTGGAAGGCAGTTTCTCATGGTAATGTAGTCTTCTGAAGCAGAAACAGCTCAACATCCCTGGACAGACAATTCCAGCCTTAGTCATTGTCACAAGGGCTGCTTTGATATTGGATTACTTTCTTTTGTTTGAATGAATAAACCTTTGTTTCTAGAAAAGAAGATTTGGCTTCTCTAATTTTACTTTTCAGAAATCTTTAAGGGGCCAAAGCTCCCTTTCCCTTGTAGATGGGGAAGCCCTCTATCGGACACCTGGTTTGGGAAAGTCCTCCCTCGTGTTTAGAATGATCCTCCCTGTACATCCTAAAGGAAGTCAGTCCTTCTGACCAGGGATCAAACCCTAGTCCCCTGCATTGGAAGGCAGTTTCTCATGGTAATGTAGTCTTCTGAAGCAGAAACAGCTCAACATCCCTGGACAGACAATTCCAGCCTTAGTCATTGTCACAAGGGCTGCTTTGATATTGGATTACTTTCTTTTGTTTGAATGAATAAACCTTTGTTTCTAGAAAAGAAGATTTGGCTTCTCTAATTTTACTTTTCAGAAATCTTTAAGGGGCCAAAGCTCCCTTTCCCTTGTAGATGGGGAAGCCCTCTATCGGACACCTGGTTTGGGAAAGTCCTCCCTCGTGTTTAGAATGATCCTCCCTGTACATCCTAAAGGAAGTCAGTCCTGAATATTCATTGGAATGACTAATGCTGAAGCTGAAGCTCCAATACTTTGGCCACCTGATGCAAAGAGCTGACTCATTTGAAAGACCCTGATGCTGGGAAAGATTGAAGGCAAGAGGAGAAGGGGCTGACAGAGGATAAGATTGTTGGATGGCATCACCAACTTGATGGACATGGGTTTGGGTAAACTCCGGGAGTTGGTGATGGACAGGGAGGCCTGGCGTGCTGCAGTCCATGGAGATGCAAAGAGTCAGACATGACTGAACTGAACTGAACTCCTTGTACAGAGCCAGTTTAATAAAATCCTCTCCTCCACCTTCTGCACTGACACAAACTTGCTGTTGCTGGTATCAAGAAGTGGCAGCATCAACCCACTCAGTCATCTGTGATTTGTCTCAAAACTGGAATCCAGCCTTGTCTGCCCTCACCAACATCACTGTGTTTCCAGCAACATTTTCGTCCACCTGGGTTTGGGGTAATAGCCTCCTCTGTTATGCACGTATCTGCCTGCAGTCTTGCCTCTTTCTCCTTCACTGGCTTAGGCCATTACAAGGTCATTTCAGTGGATGGTGAGGGTCTAAGTCAGACTGGAAATTGAAGAGAAAAAAGAAAATGGATACTGTGAATGTAAGGAACACCTAAGGAGTTTACCTGGGAGTGAGAGGAGAGAATGAATATAAAATAGATTTTCCTGAATGATCAGCAGGAAAATTTCTTAAAACAAGCATGATTATGGCTAGGGAGACAGGGATGAAGGATGAAAAAAGCAGCATGTGTCCCAGGATCTGGAGCAAGAAAAGAAAAGATAAAGTCAGTTAAGACTTTAGCATGAATTTTTTTGTGTGTTTTTAGACATCATGATAAAATATATACAAGATCATTTTGTGTATTATGATCCATACATATAAGTCAGCAATAGTTAGATAACGTTAATACAGTACAAGGAAAAATTAGTGAACAATATATTATTTTTTTATTCCTTATTGATGTACAAAAGGAGGATTTTTCGAAAAATAGTGTAACCATCAATTTTAATTTGTTTTCAATTTCTTTATCCCAAATGAAAGGTTTTCTTGTCCTAACACCAGGGTAATAATTTTCTTCCAGTAATTGAGCACACGGACAGTGGCAGCATTCACATGAATACCCCCCACCCTGAAGAGGACAAAAAAAATCTTGCCCCTAAATACAAGATAAGTCTCATTCAGGCCTCCTTTCCTTTGCTTGTTCCCGTTTTGTTTTAGATAATAGACTAAGGGTTTTTTCGTTTTGGTTTTTCCTTTGTTGACTTTAGGAACTCTTGAATCCTAATTCTAGATTGAAGCTTCCCACCAGGGAACACCATCACACTTTCATTCTTTGTGTTCTACATCAAAGACCACCTTTACTGGACTTTGTTATCATTTCATTTGATTTTTCTGGTTTATCTCTAAAGTAAATGATGAAGCATTTTAATTTAGTTGCATAGCGTAGAATACAGTGAATTCTCGATTGGAACAAAGTAAACCCACAAATAATCAGAGTTTCCTTTGGTCAATCTTTTAAGGAGAAGCAGGAAAAATTAAGAACATATGTATACTGTGTATCTATCTCCAAATTTCCAGTATGTGTTTGGCTCCATTAGAAACTGAGATCAGTTGTTTTGTCTAGATTTAGAAAATGTTTTATAAAGTTTGAAGTTAAAGGTCAATACTGAGTTGAACAAAAATCCATTAAAAACACTGATGTCCTCAGAGAAAATCATTATTTTTTATTCAGTACGAATTAAATAATGTGTAGCAAGATAAACAGACTGGTTCCAAATTGGGAAAGGAGTATTTTGTCATTGTATATTGTCACTCTGCTTATATGCGGAATACATCATGAGAAACGCTGGATGAAGCACAAACTGGAATCAAGATTGCTGGGAGAAATCTCAATAACCTCAGATATGCAGATAACAGCACCCTTATGGCAGAAAGCGAAGAACTAAAGAACCTCTTGATGAAACTGAAAGAGGAGGGTGAAGAAGTTGGCTTAAAACTCAACATTCAGAAAACTAAGATCATGGCATCTGGTCCCATCACTTCATGGCAAATAGATGGAGAAACAGTGGAAACAGTGAAACTTTATTTTGGGGGGCTCCAAAATCACTGCAGATGGTGACTTCAGCCATGGAATTAATAGACACTTGCTCCTTGGAAGAAAAGCTATGACCAACCTAGGTAGCATATTCAAAAGCAGAGACATTACTTTGCCAACAAAGGTCCATGCAGCCAAATCTATGGTTTTCCAGTGATCATGTATGGATGTGAGAGTTGGACTATAAAGAAAGCTGAGTGCAGAATTGGTGCTTTTGAACTGTGGTGTTGGAGAAGACTCAAGAGTGTCTTGGACTGCAAGGAGATCCAACCAGTCCATCCTAAAGGAAATCAGTCCTGAATATTCATTGGAAAGACTGATGCTGAAGCTGTAACTCCAATAGTTTGGCCACCTCATGTGAAGAGTTGACTCATTGGAAAAGACCCTGATGCTGGGAGGGATTGGGGGCAAGAGATGAAGGGAATGGCAAAGAATGAGATGGTTGGATGGCATCACCGACTCAATGGAGATGAATTTGGTTAAACTCCGGGAGTTGGTGATAGACAGGGAGGCCTGGCATGCTGCAGTTCATGGGGTCGCAAAGAGTTGAACATGACTGAGCAACTGAACTGAATTGAACTGAAGATAAACAGAAACACAGAACCACAGCAGCATTTTGTCTTTGACATGGAGTAAAAATGAGAATTTTAGATGTAGCCTGTAGGCCCTATGAGATGTTTACTCTTTCAAAGCAGGTCACATTGCCTAGGCCAGTTTGGTTTAGCCAACAATACTATAGAGGCCTTTTGCCTGGGGTAGACATTATACCAGGAGCTAGAGACTCCAAAATCTTTGAAGTTGGTCATTTTCCCTCCTGTTCCCACTTCCCTGGAATCAAGCAACGGTGTTTGGTTTACTTAGCCATTTAAGCAAGCGTGAAACATTGCAGAAAAAAGATATAAAAGTCTGTTTAATGAATAATTAGAATAATGCAGATATAATCACCCACAAGAAATAATACAAACAGTAGTGTGATCACTTCCCAAAGCAAAGGATAAGATAGTACTAGCATCCCCAGAACACCTACAACTAACTCCCTGTGACCTTTCCCCTTAATATCCCTTGTCATCTTCCCTAGAGGTAACTTCTCTCCTCACTATGGTAATCACTTCTTTGTTCTACTTTCTAGTGTTCTTTTAAAACCATCTCAGTAGGTATTTCCTCAATAATATAGTTTAGTTTTGCTTACATTTGAACTTTATGTAAATGAACATTTTAAAAATACTATCCATATTATTTTTTCTTGTTTCTGTCATTCAGCATTGTTAGATTCACCCATGTTGCTTCATGTAGTTGGTTTTTCCATTTTGATTATTCTGTACCACATTTTTACTTACCCATTCAACTGATGCTGGAAATAAACATTATTTTTCTTTAGTGCCTCTTATAAACTATGCTTACTCTTGATATGTCCACTGGTTCTCATATGTATAAGTTTCAGTCTTGAGTGTGTATGTATAGCCAGGAGAGGAACTGGATGGGCGTATTGTTCACTTTATGTATCAGACTGTTTTTCACAGTCATGGTACCAATTCGCAGTCCCACTGCAATGTATGGGGGTGCTCACCATAGAGCACAAAGCATTCCTCAGTGGCTGCAGAAGAGGGCAGGGCAGGGGTTGGCCAGTACTATGTTCCCACTTCAGTTCACTCAGTGCAGCTTTCACGTTTTCATATTGAACATCAGCAAACTTTCAGTGGGAAAAAATTTGCATGACTTGAAAGGGATTGAGACTAACCGATCAGTGTTGAGACCTGACAGAAGCCATGACAAGCTTCAAGGACTAAAGTAGCCAGAGCTACAATCACAGAAAAAGCTGGGTCACTGCCCAGAAGGAGCTGAGATCATCATCCCCCCGACCTTGAGACTCAGCCAGTCAGCATATTCCCCACAGCCTGGTTAGAGCTAGCCCAGATAACATGAAAAGCCCCTTAAGCGAGCCCACATGCGCAAAATTTAGCCAATTAATAGATGCCAACAACCCCTTGCGACCAATCCGCCCTTGCCAACTCCCTGTCTTTGTTCTAAACCTATAGATACTACTGTAATCCAGGGCTCGGGGCTCTCGTCAAGACTCCATTGTGCTGGATGAGAAGGGAGCCCTAGCTCGAGCTAGAAATAAAACCTCTTTATGCTTTTGCATTGCTGTGGACGTCTTATTCTCTCAGTTTTGGGGACTCGGACTTCGGGCATAACAATCAGGAAGACAAATTATATACCTAAAACATAGGTTCAGTAAATGTTTGTTGAATAATGAATAAATGAATGAATGACAAAAAAATGAATGAATAGATTTTCAGAACTGAGGGCTGTAAGAGAATATCTGTGGGCTTTCCCGTTGGCTCAGACAGTAAAGAATCTGCCTGCGATGTGGGAGACCTAGATTCGATCCCTGGGTCGGGAAGATACTCTGGAGAAGGAATGGCAACCCACTCCAATATTGTTGCCTGGAGACTCTCATGGACAGAGGAGCCTGGTAGGTCACAGTCTATGGGATCACAAAGAGTTGGGCACGACCGTGCAAGTAACACATTCACAAGAGAATATCTAGCTCTTGCCAGCTATGGCCTCTGTTCACAGGCAAATGGGCTGTAGGGAAAGGTTATGTGAAGAGCAGGGGTTTGTCTTGCTTTTATTTCTGTTTTCTAGTATCTAGAGAGGAACAGAGAGAGTCAGTGTGAGGTAGAGAGAATAGAGAGTGGATGGAGACAGAGATATTGAAAGGAAGGAGGGAAGAAGTGAAGCAAAGGGGTCATTTTTTTCTCTATAAGTCAAGCTGTTCCATTTTGCTGAGTGGGTTCCCAGAGCACAGTCTGAAAACAAGTGGCCACAATAGAATCCCTTTCTTGGTCTCACAGCTCAGTTTCTCCACCTTTGAGTTATTTTGTTCTTGATGTACCTTGGGAGCTTGGGTCTGTGTCAGTCTGGAGAACTTCACCACATCTCATTGGTCTTACCAGCTGCCCTTTGACAGATTCTTAAAACTCTTTAAACACAGCTGCAAGGACTTCCCCATAACTGGGTCTCAGGGTTACTGAGGAGGTCAAGGGCCTCCAGAAACTGTCTCCATCGTTGATGTCCTACTTGCTGATGCCCTTCAACCACAACTAGCTTGTAGTCTCTTTTAGTTCAGGCAACCCATATATAAGTATGTATGCCTCTATATACTTATATAATCCTTGATGCTATATTAACCAAAAAGGAAAACATTCAAGAATCCTGGGAGCTGTTTATTCCAAAAATGATTTAACTAAAAGGAATATGATCCTCTTAATAACATCTTTTCTGTCTTCATTTTATTCAGAGTGCTTACATAATTAAATTCTATTGGTGATGAAAGTGGTGAGCTACCTGAAAGTAATCAACGCTATCTATTTTAACTTTTCTCTTTGCTTTAAGGCTCTATTTTCTTTCACTTGTGGGTATACACATTTCCCAATTTAAACAGAGACTTTTCTTCGCTTTAGGAAAAAACCTATGTAATTTTCTTTAAGGTTAACATTAATATGGAATTCAAACCTGTTCATATGGTAATTCTATCATTCAAATTTATGGCTATAACTGAGAATCTTGCATTATTTGATCTAAGGATAATCAAAATGAATAGGACTGTGGTCAGATCAAGGTGGGTTTTCAACACATGCAACAGCAAAACTAAATGGGGTGATTTAATACTGCCTAATATAATATTCAGTATTCATGGAGTGCTTCCCTCGATTTCCTCAGACGGAGTCATTATTCCCTCTAACGGACAAATCTGAATAAAGAAACCATCACAGATGCAATTGCATATCAGTTTTGACACCTGGAAATTCTTACCATGTGTGAACTACTTTTCAAAGACATTCATTCATTCTATAATCATTTGTTGAGTGCCTATTAGGCACTGTGTTATGCACTGAGAGTAGAAAAGCAAATTAAAACGAGAAGTGATTGGTCCCTTACTGATTATTTGAGTGGCAAAGAATTGAGAAAAAGACTAGAAAAGAAGTGAGACAGCAATTAAAATTACTAAGTAGTGGGATACATGCTATGATTGAGGTAAATGGAAGGGGAAATGAGAATTTGGGATCAGACAGCATATAGCAATGATGGATGATGGGACTTGGGAAAATTTTCTAGAGTTACTGAATCTGAAAAATTGTAAGAGCCAGGCAAAGGGAGATGGCAAGGACATTCTAACAGAGGTGGGCAGGAAATGCAAAAATCCAGAAGTAAGTCGTTCTTGTGTCTTATGGCCCCAGAACTGCAAAAGGCTATTATGATTAGAGATTATATGAGGGCTGGAGAGTGATAAGAGATGAGGCTGGAGAGATGAGCAGACACCATATCATAAAAGGCCTATAGCCCATCAAACTGGGTTGAGTAGTGTCCCCCTAAAAGGTCATGCTGGGTTAGAGTTCAGGTAGTCTTAGTGAGTCATATATTGGCAGAAAAATCTAGTTCACAGAGGGAGGAAACAGAAGAAAGTTTAAAAAAAAAGAAAAAAAATTCAAGTGAAGTTGTGTTGGGAAATACAGAGTCTGAGGAAAGAGATTCCTTTGGGAACCGATTATACCTTGAACCTCAAAATGTGAGCTTTTGGAAATAGGGTCTTAGCTGATGAGGTTAGTTAAGGATCTCAAGGTGAAATCCTTCTGGATTAAGTGTGAGCCTTAATCCAATGACTGGTGTCCTTAGAAGAAGAGGAGAGGACCCAGACACACAGAGAAGGAGGTCACGTGAAGCTGAAGGTGGAGCTTGGAGTGACGCAGCTCAAGCCAAGGAATGCCAAAGATTGCTGGGAGATACCAGAATCCAGAAAAGAGGGAAGAAAGATTCTTTCCTAGAGACTTCAGAGAGAGCACGGCCCTGCCAACATATTGATTTTGGACCTTAGCCTCTAGAACTTTGAAAGAATACATTTCTGTGGTTTTAAGTTATTGAATTTGTGGTAATCTGTTACATTGGCCCTGGGCGATTAACATAATCATAATAAGGAGTTTGAACTAACATACAGACATGTACGTCAGGTGTCAGCCTTAACATGTCCTATGACAAGATTTAAGCAAAGAAGTGACATTGGTACTTTAAAAAGGTCACTTGTCTACATTGTAGAGGTTGGATGTAAAGAGAGACTGAATACGGGGTAATGTTGGGAGGATCTAGAAAAGGGCAATGTTAAGTTGAGAAGTGAGGGGGGATGAAAAGAAGTGGCTGGATTTGTGAAGTGGTAGAAAAGGTAGATTTGACAGAATTTCATTATTTCTTAGATATGAAGGATTTGTGAAAAGTGAAATATCAAGAACTCTCAACAGTCTATCTTTCCCACAACTCATTTGAAAAAGCATTTATTCCTATCTACAGCTCCAGTTAAGGCAGAGGACATAGGCATGACATATTTGCACCATTTGAGTCAGTTAGGTTGGGGCACTCTGAGTCTCTCCTGGTATGAACAGTGACATCAGAGAAATGCTGATGTGGCGTTAGCCTGAAAGGTCATGCTGGGTTAAAGTAGTCTTGCTGTGCTGCTGCTTAAGTCACTTCAGTCGTGTCCGACTCTGTGTGACCCCTTAGACGGCAGCCCACCAGACTCCCCCGTCCCTGGGATTCTCCAGGCAAGAACACAAGTGGGTTGTCATTTCCTTCTCCAATGCGTGAAAGTGAAGTTGCTCAGCTGTGTCCAACTCTTCATGACCCCATGGACTGCAGCCTACCAGGCTTCTCCATCCATGGGATTTTCCAGGTAAGAGTACTGGAGTCTTATTGAGCCATATATTATCAGAAAAATCTAGTTCACAGAGGAAGGAAACAGATGAAAGCAAAAAAAGAAAGAAAAACTCAAGTGAAGTGGGAAATACAGAGTTTGAGGAAAGATCCTCTTTGAGAGCTGATTATAATTCTTACAAATGCCTTCCATGAGATTATTCTTAAGCATGTGATAAATCTTCTTTTTTGCAAGATCCAGTGGTTTTTCTATTTTATAATCACACCATCTCATACTGTCATACAAGATCTCTGGCATGGATCACTGGATAGATGGCAGTACCATTTATCTAGAGGGAAGAATGAGAGGGAAAACAAGTTTTGAGGAAAAATAATGAGTTCAGATTATTAGCACCTTACCTTTTGGGTGCTTATATAACAGGCAGGCAAGTCCACTGTGGACACAGAAGATCTTATGAGAATGTTTTGGATTAGAGTTCAGCTCTGGAAGCCATCACACTGTAAATATTAATTGGCACCTTTTTCTTCCAAGGTGAGTGGGAAAAGAGGGCTCAGGGTGCCAAGAAGTCTGACATCTGAAGGTCTTCCCTATTCCAGAAAGAGGAATCCACAGAGGAGGATAAGAAGTAATAGCTAGAAATGTAGAAGAGTCAGAAAAAGTGTGAGGATCAGGTGGGGTGGGGTCTTAGAAAGTTGAGAAAGGAAAGTACTTCAAAGAGGGCAAGAGCATTGTCAGCTGCTGGGGTGAGTACATAGTGGTTTTTAATTTATTTATTATTTTTAAATCAAGGAAGAAGCCACTGCTAACTTTGGTAAGAGGAGATGTGAGGAAGTAATGAGAGTAGAAGACCATGAGTGGAAACTACAGATTACATTTTCAATGGGCTGGCTGTAATGGGGAGAGAGACATGTAGCGGTAACTAGACGGGAACATCGGACAAAGGGAGGTATCTATTTGCTTAACATGGCAAAGACTTAGACTGAGGGAAGAAAGTTGGTAGCATTTGATGATAATTTAGAATCATTAATTAATCAAGGTCTCTAGAAACGTTAGAGAGATAGATGCAGTGCCCTCTTTCATTGTGGTGAAAGGGAATGGGAATAGAGTTTTGTTTTTTTTTTAAGGCAAGAATGCAAATAAATTTGTTGACAAGAAAAATAAAAAGTAGAGGAATTTTTTCCTAATGATTTCTAATTTGTCTCTGCACAGTAAAGTGAGGTTGCATCAGTCGTGTCTGACTCTGGACCCCATAGACGGCAGCCCACCAGAATACAGTACCATTTATCAAGAGGGAAGAATGGGAGGGAAAACAAGTTTTGAGGAAAAATAATGAGTTCAGATTTGGACACCTTACCTTTCGGGTGCTTATATAACAGGTAGGCATTCTGTCCCTGGGATTCTCCAGGCAAGAATACTGGAGTGGGTTTCCATTTCTTCCTCCAATATGTGAAAATGAAAAGTGAAAGTGAAGTCGCTCAGTTGTGTCCGACTCTTAGCAACCCCATGGACTGCAGCCTACCAGGCTGCCCCGGCAATGGGAGTCTCCAGGCAAGAGTACTGGAATGGGTTGCCATTGCCTTCTCCGTAAAGTGAGATACTGGAAGTTAAATCTGTGCTGAGGAAACATAACAGAAAGGTAATTTGGAACTACAAATTACCTGAGAAATTCCTTCTCCACCCTCCAGACTAATTCCGAATGTGAAACAAGTGTGAGTACTTAAGAAGTGACCTGTAGAAGGGAAAACAACTTCTGGGCTCATCAAAACTATATAAAATCTAAATTAGTTCTTTGTAAAGATCAATAAGAATGCAAACACAGATGTGAGCATTATGTGTGCACACACATATGTTTACACATACATATGTATACATATGGGCTTCCCTGGTGGCTCAGCGATAAAGAATCCACCTGCAATGCAGGAGCCACAGGAGGCTCAGGTTCAGCCCCTGTGTTGGGAAGATCCCCTGGAGGAGGGCATGGAAACCCTCTCCAGTATTCTTGGCTGGAGAATCTCATGGACTGGGGAATCTGGCAAGCTATAGTCCATAGCATCGCAAAGAGTAAGACATGACTGAAGTGATAGAGCACGCAAGCATGTATACGCATACCATTCTAAGTTTGAAAAAGGAAATACATTAGAAGTCAAAAGAATTATACAAGCAAATCTTGTGTAGTCCATGGTAATAAATTGAAAATGTGGAGGGAACAAATTTTTTTCTGGCAAAATATAAATAACTGAAAGTTTTTAAAAAACCCAAATACCAATATCATAGGAAGTATTGGACAAGTTAAATCTGCTACTTAAGAAAAGGTTCCAGCCTGTCTTTTTTGTTTGAACTGTATTTTAGAGTAACTAAAGAGTTGATAAGGGAAGATTCTTCTTTGTTGAGGAATTTTAATTAATAAATACATAGGGAATGATAGAATAAGAGTCACCATTTTTATAAACCCTAATAAAACAGTGGCGTTAAGGAATGCTCATTAACGGCTGCTAAAACTATGCCGTGAAAGGTTGATGAGGAGCTTTATAATGAATGGATCAGGCTGTCAATACTGGAATCCATGCACCAATCTCAATGTCATTGTAAGTGGGACAACTAGACATTAAGGACAATCATCATGTGATGTAGTATGAAGCATACCTCACCACATATGAAGAATCCTCCATGGAAAAAAAAATTGAGCTTAAATATAATCAGGTCTCTATCTAATTTTCAGTCTACAAAAAATGAGAAAAGAGGAGCAAGTTAAGCAACACTAAAAGGAAACAATGGGCTTCTCTGGTAGCTCACATGGTAAAGAATCTGCCTGAAGTGCAGGAGACCCAGGTTTGATCCCTGGATCAGGAAGTCCCCTGGAGAAGGCACTGGCTACCTACTCCAGTATTCTTGCCTGGAGAATTCCATGGACAGAGGAACCTAGAGGGCTATAGTCTGTGGAGTTGCAAAGAATTGGACACTATTGAGCAAACCAACACAGTCTTCTCAGTTTGTAGACCTATTTAGCCTTCAGGTACTTAAAATCCAAGTCTTTGAATTTTAGGGCTTCCCTGCTGGCTCAGATGGTAGAGAATCTGCCTGCAGTGCAGGAGACCCGGGTTCAATCCCCGGCTCAGGAAGATCCTCTGAAGAAGGGAAGTCTAGAATCTGGAATATTGTGTAAGATAAATAATCATTTATTTCAACAAATAAATGATATGGCAGGCCAGAGAGGAGGTGGTTGAGAAGGTAAGAGGGAACTTTTATAAACTGAGAGACTCAAGAGACAGAACAACCAACATACAATGCTGTAGATCATGTTTGGATTCTGATTCAAATAAATCAATCATTAAAGGATCTTTTTTAAACAATCAAACAATTTTTGTTAGGTATAATAAGGTGGCCATGGAAAGGAAACTAGAGTGGGGACATACAGAAAAGAAAAGGAAATGGGAATAGCAGTAACAGAGGAAAATATAAAACAAAATAAGGGCATTGAATGAACCAGTAATGATAGTATGTAGTATACTGCAGAGTATGGCCAGTTCAGTTAGGTACACATAACGTCTCAAAAATACAAATATCTTATTTGTTGATACTGTAATCCCATGTTCAATAATTTTGTAGAAAATTAGTTTTAAGGGGAACTAATTTCATATAAGGGGATCTATGAACCGGGTGTTTATTGTATCATTTTTTGGTTGTAGCTGAAATTAGGACTTGTATTACATCCATCAATAGGCGAATGACAGAATAGTTTGCAGTCTGTCCATATAATGGAATACGCAGCTATTGAGAAGACTTAACTTAGTGTTATATATGGAGAAAGCAATGACACCCCACTCCAGTACTCTTGCCTGGAAAATCCCATGGATGGCGGAGCCTGGAAGGCTGCAGTCCATGGGGTCGCTGAGAGTCGGACACGACTGAGCAATTCACTCTCACTTTTCACTTTCATGCATTGGAGAAGGAAATGGCAACCCACTCCAATGTTCTTGCCTGGAGAATCCGAGGAACGGGGGAGCCTGGTGGGCTGCCGTCTATGGGGTCACACAGAGTCAGACACGACTGAAACAACATAGCAGCAGCAGCAGTGTTATATATATTGATCTGGAAAGAAGTCCATGAAACAAGTGAAAAAATGCAAATTTCAAAGTAATGGGCACGGATTATTCCACTTGTTGTAAAGCATACATATATGAGGAGAAGAAAAAAATCCAATATGTGTATATTTCTGTGTCATTGTCTAGTTATCAGAAGAGATATAATATAGTTTTATATGATTTTATGTATGATTAAATATAAAATATTAACTGTGATGAACTGCGGGGGGCACTCTGCAGAAAGAGTAGAGGCAGTGGAACTTCCCTCAGCAAAGCCGAGGGGTCCTGAGGAGAGGTGAGCCTGTGAGAGCGAGAGACAATCAGACGTGACAGGGGTTGTAAACTCTCAGCTTATATAGACAAACAGGAGGGTTTTAGGAGGAACTTTTCATAGTTGCACCAATCACATTAAAGGTCAAATCATTATGTGCCTTCAGTACAACAGGAGTCTATGGAGATCACACACTGTCTACATGCACAGAAATCAAGAGAGCCAGTCAAAAACTTTGACAGACAACATAGACCCTGCCCCCATCTCTTCCGCCAGGCGCCATCTTAGGTTATTGACCACAAAGCTAGCCCCTTTGTTTTTAAGGTTTCCCCTTTAGGGTCCCACAATGAACTAGCACGATTAATTGGAGAAGGCAATGGCAACCCACTCCAATACTCTTGCCTGGAAAGTCCCATGGACAGAGGAACCTGGTAGGCTGCAGTCCATGGGGTTGCTGAGGGTCAGACACAACTGAGCGGCTTCACTTTCACTTTTCACTTTCATGCACTGGAGAAGGAAATGGCAACCCACTCCAATGTTCTTGCCTGGAGAATCCCAGGGATGGGAGAGCCTGGTGCACTGCCATCTATGGCACTGCACAGAGTCGGACACGACTGAAGCAACTTAGCAGCAGCAGCAGCATGATTAATAGCTGTGAAAGAGGTACAAATTTGCTAAGCAGATAACTGAAAGAGAACTTGGAAAAGTCTAGGTTAGGAGATGTGATGACTCTGGTTCCGCAATTGTTCAAAAACCAACTGGGTTCAGCTACTGTTTGAGGCCAGAGGCTGCAGGACTGAAGAAGCATTGGTCAGATGATTCTCCTGGGGTCCATCAGCAAACCAGAAAGATACAAGGATCCTAACAGGAATCTAAGGAGTAAAGGAGAAATGTAGTTTTCAGAGTTACCATCCCAGCATCCTGAAACAAGGAGAGTTTGGAACTGAGAGACAAGGGCTTAATAACTAGTACCATGTGTTTGCACGTAATTGTGTGGATATGCAGAAAAGTGTTAAATGATACAACTCAACCTGTTCATGTGAACCATCAGTACCTCAAAGGTAAGAAGAGACTGGGAACTTTAAAAAAGAAAAAATAACAACTCCCATGTAGTGAATGATGGATTACAATGTGGATATACTATTTATGTAGTAATAATTTTTAGAAATCCACATAACAATGAAGCAGAAAAAAAAAATTACACTTAGAAGTAGGAGTACCCTGGAGTATGCTCTTGGGAGACAATAGATCTGTTTCTTCACAGAGCTGTTCGTGTCCTTGGATCTGAGAGGTAGCTGCTTCAAGGGACTGGTTTGTACTGTTAAATACACAGCTAAATTTATGCTTAATTTTCAAATTTATCTAAACTATGGCAACTTCTTAATGATACTGAATCTGGATGATGGGTAACTGGAGGTTCATTGTACTGTTCATGCCCTTTTTGTGTATGTTGACTTTTTTCTTTAAAATATTTATTTATTTATTTGGGTGCATCAGGTCTTAGTTGCAGCACGTGGGATTTTTGTTGCAGCATACAGGATGTTTTGTTGTGGTTCTCTATCTTCTCTCTAGTTGTGGTACTCAGGCTCAGTAGTTGTGGCCAAGGGGCTTAGTTGCCCTGAGGCATATGGGCTGTTAGTTCCCTGACCAGGGATCAAACCCATGTCCTCTGCACTGAAAGGTAGATTCTTAACCACTGTACTACCAGGGAAGTTCCTAGGCTGATATTTTTTCCCAGATGAATACCAACAAAAGAAGATTCTGATTAAAAAAAATTATGATTTATTTTACAATCATAGCCCATGAAAGGAAGAAAATAGATGTATTTTTCCTAATTCTGAGAATTTGGAGAATCCATTATACTTTTTGAATTAATTACAATAAGACCAGTTACAATTTGATGAGTTTAATTCAAGTAATAAACAATGAGGAAATAAAATTTCTCAAACAAACAAGTAAAGCAAGCATCATTATCCTCAAAATTAAGGATAATTTACAATAAATTATTGTAGTCAAAAATCAAGAGATAGCTGGTGAACTTCTTGAATGTACATGAGCCAGAAATTTCATCATGATAAGAAACATAAATCTGTCAAAAAGGGACTTTCACCCCTACCTGGCTAATGTTTACATTTATAGTTGTCCTCAAAACATCTGACTGATTCATAGAGTCTCCCTTTGGTCTTTATCTCTCTCATAAGCTGCAATGATCAGCTCAATATTTTATAACCTTAAAATGTCTGTGTTAGCATCTCATCTGCCCAAGGTTCCTATTATTGAAATATGTATTTATATATGGCACCTCTTCTTTTATCTGGAATTCAGTTTAATCAAAGTGGAATCAAAGATATTTGGATATTTTTATTTATTCCTTTCCTGTTGCTTTAAGTCTGTAAATTTGAGAATCTTAAGAATGGAGGAGGCTTGGAAGAGATTATTATTATGTGAAGGAGATGCCCGTTTTTGTTGACTCCAGATAGCGCCTTCAGTATCGTCAGAGAACTAGCTAGTTAGGTTAAGTATGAGTAATATGTGTGCCCACAAGAGGTCAGGAGGTGGGTCCTAATCAGACTCCAGAGCCATGTCTACTGGGATGTGGGAGGCAGACTGACCTTCAGTGGCTGCGAAAACCCTTAGGGCTTTAAGACAATTCAGAGGAAATGTGGAGACTTCACGAAGGAGATACTGAGGTTCCCTCTAACAGCGTTTATGCGCTGTGGGCTGTGCAGGGCCACGATCCTCCAAGTATGTGGGCCACCTCCAACCGAATACACTGGTGAAGTGCCGTCAGTGTCCTGTCCTGAGTCTGTGGTGTAGGGGAGTCAAGGACAGTGGCAGAAGTTTGAAATAGCTGCCATGAGGAATGGGAGAAACATCTGATAACAGTATTCACTGGAGAACTCTTGGGCTGTGAGGAAGAATTATCCAAGGTTGGAGGACCTTAGTAGTAGTAATTTGTCTCTCAGTCGTGTCCGACTCTTTGCGACCCCATGGACTGTAGCCTACCAGGCTCCTCCCTCCATGGGATTCTCCAGGCAAGAGTACTGGAGTGGGTTGCCATGTTGGTCTCCAGGGGATCTTCCTGACCCAGGGTTCGAACCCAGGTCTCCTGCATTGCAGGCAGACGCTTTAACCTCTGCACCACCAGGGAGGACCTTAGTGCATGATTTTCTCAGCAGCCCCAAAGCAACCTGCATCCAGGGACTGAGAGGATGGATGAATGAAGTGATGAGAGGCATGGGGCAAAGATGGTGAGCTCACGGATGAGACTGAACTGATACAACCTGGCCTCTAGCCTGAGTAACAAAAAGAAAGAAGACAGAGGGAGGAAGGTTAGAGGGAAACACAAGAGACAATCCAGTGTGAGGGGGTTACTTGATGAGATCAAAGGCCAAGGGGTGGAGTAAGATGTGGAAGGACTGGAAGGCTGTGGTCAGTGAGCAGTTCACTGGAATTCATTATATCACAGGTGGAGCAATAGGTGTGCAAAGGTCCCCAGGTGTGCCCATGGGAGGAGGTAGTTGTTATGGAACAAAGGTCAGTGAATATATCAAGCCACGGTGAAGCTAGAGTGTTGGATGACTTATCCATGTGGGTGTTAACACTGATGGCAAGTAGCAAAGAGAAAGACTCTCTGATATGAATATAGGAAAACACCAGAAAATTAATAGATTAAAGGTCGCTTTTGTTTATTTTTAAATTTTTTATTTATTTTTATTTATTTGGCTGTGCCGGGTCATAGTTGCAACACTTGGGATCCAGTTCCTTGATCAGGGATCGAATCTGGGTTTCCCTTCACTGAGAACACAGAATTGTCACCATTGGACCACCAGGGAAGTCCCCAGGCAGCCTTAATTTGGGACTATCAGTCCCAGCCTCTGATCTCTATCCACTGATTTTTGGAGTACTGTAAAGGAATTCAAGGACCTCGGTCCTCTATTCTCTGAATATTCCCCACCACAGCCACATCCATCTCCCCCTTCACATACACACACACACACACACACACACACACACACACACACTCCAGAAGCCCCACCACAGCCACACCTATCTCCCCCTTCACACACACACACACACACACACACACACACACACACACACACACACGCACACACACACACACACACCCCAGAAGCCTCTCTCATTCTAAACTAGCAAAGAGTAGTGGAAAGTTCCTAAATATAAATCTCTCATTAAATCAAGAGAAAAAAGTGAAGATGACAATAATTTATGAGGAAGATGAATGATTTATACTATTACAGTGAGTCAAGAAATCTGGATATTTATTGCAGGTTTACTTTGTGCTTAGCTTAGAGTTTAAGTGTAAGGGTTTTGGAGTTCAACAGTCCAAAGACCAGATATTCTGCTTAATAGCTGCTTGAGCAAAGCAAATTACCTCTGGAAACTTCAGATTGTTGTCTTAAAATTATGATCATACCACCTACTTCATAGAATTGCTATGAGGATTAAATGAGATGTTCCTTGTAAACTATGAAGTGTTTGGGAGAGTAAGGGCTCGATCTCTGCTCAGTATTATCATCCTTCTCCTTCCTTGTTCCTGAGTTGTTGGGTTTTTTTTCCACATACTCCCCTTTCCTCATTCCAGAATGAAGAGAAATTCATCCACCTGTGTGTCAGGGGATGTGATAGGTTCAACTTATACCAATACCAGAATTGTCTCTCTCCCCAGCTGTGGGTCAGTGATGCTGATAGCTGAGATCCACCACAGTGGGAGTATTTATACTATGGGAATTGTCAAATATTTGAAAACAGGGCTTTTGAAGGGTCTGGTTTTCCAGCACAGGACTGCCGTTGGGTTTCTGGTTGGGTGTTTCCCGTCAGATCAGGAGCTAGATGGCAGGCTGATGTGCAGCTCCTAGGCAGTTCTCAGCCTCTTGCACATTTTCGTTAGTGAGACTGCTAGCATGAGATATCTGCTATCTTCTCCTGCCTCAGTGCGTCTATCACCTTCTGACTGCTGGACTCTGAAACATCCCCACTGCCAGATCCCTGCATTTCACAGCCCTTTCCTGACACCTCTACAGTGTTCACTTGTGCCAGTCGCTCAGTCATGTCTGACCCTGGGACCTCATGGTCTGTAGCCCACCAGGTTCCCCTGTCCACAGCATTCTCCAGGCAAGAATCATAGAGTGAATTGCCATTCCTTTCTCCAGGGGATCTTCCTGACCCAGGGATTGAACCCAGGTCTCCTGCATTGCAGGTAGATTCTTTATCATCTGAGCTACCAGGGAAGCCCAGGGTTCACTTAGGGAACCACAATATCTCCAGTGTTATCCCAGCTTATGCCTAGTTTTTATCACGGAATTCAAATATTTTTGAAAGAGAAGGGAGGAAGGACTAAGAACACACTCCAGATCCCTCAAACACAGCTCCAATATGAGGAAAGTTTGGCCATCTAAATTTTCTAATTTCTTCAGTTTTTTATTTTTTCCTTCAGAGGCAAAATGCTGGGCTTTCCACCTGACTTTTTGCTTGCAAGTTTGCCATTTTCCCCAGCGGCCTAGAAAGGGAGAGCAATTGATTAAACTTTCTAGGTGATTCTATCTGACTTATCCTTACTGGAGTTTTCCCTTTGCTTCTGGCCTGTAGATTAATTGTCAGTTTTTATTTTGATTTCTTCTTTCTTCTTCTTAAGTATTTTGATCAGAAGTTGAAAAAGTTTATGTCAGTATCTGCTGGTTGAATGTCATTTTACACTGGATATCATCCTAAGAGAAACTCAATTTTGCTTATAAACTTTGTTTGGTTCCTTTTCACACCCCAACCCTCCACAAAGTTGTTATTAAATAAAATTATTTTGCATTATATTTCCTTACAGAAAGTACAGATAGCAAGGACAGGATCTAATTCAATTTTGAGTTTCTAGGAATTTCTTGGACCACAGTGCCCTGTCTAAAAATACTCCTTCAGTATCCGCAAATAAATGAACAGAATTATGATCCTTGAAGGAGAGCTCAGAGCCAGGACATACTCAGATACATTAAAGTATGTTTTCAAAAATTACCTTTTGGAACCGTCTTACACTGTTGGAGGGAATGCAAACTACACCCATGGAGAACAGGGTGGAGATTTCTTAAAAAACTGGAAATAGAACTGCCATATGACTCAGCAATCCCACTGCTGGGCACACACACCGAGGAAACCAGAATCAAGAGACACATGTATCCCAATGTTCATCGCAGCACTGTTTATAACAGCCAGGACATGGAAGCAACCTAGATGCCCATCAGCAGACAAATGGATAAGAAAGCTGTGATACACATACACAATGGAGTATTAGCCATTAAAAAGAATACATTTGAATCAGTTCTAATGAGGTGGATGAAACTGGAGCCTATTATACAGAGTGAAGTAAGTCAGAAAGAAAAACACCAATATAGTATACTAATGCATATATATGGAATTTAGAAAGATGGTAATGATAACCCTGTATGAGAGACAGCAAAAGAGACACAGATGTATAGAGCAGTCTTTTGAACTCTGTAGGAGAAGGCAAGGGTGGGATGATTTGAGAGAATAGCATTGAAACATGTATATTATCATCTGTGAAACAGATCACCAGTCCAGGTTTGATGCATGAGACAGAGTGCTCAGGGCTGGTGCACTGGGATGACCCAGAGGGATGGGATGAGGAGGGAGGTGGGAGGGGGGTTCAGGATGGGGAAGATGTGTACACCCGTGGTGGATTCATGTCAATGTATGGCAAAACCAATACAATATTGTAATTAGCCTCCAATTAAATAAATTAAAAAATAAATAAATCTTAACATTAAAAAATTACCTTTTAACCTCAATAGATAAAACCTGTATAAATTTTTAAAAGTCCCTCCAAACTAGTGGCTTTAGCAAGAAACAAAGCCCCAATCTGAGCATGTACTGGATACCATCTACCAACATAACTTCTGGCAGAGAAAACATTTTATCAGAAGACCTTTCTCTACCAGAAAGACCTGTATTTTAGGGCCATCCTTAGGAATGTGTTGATAGTGGATTTTTCTGAATAAGAAGGTGGGCAGAAGAGGCAGTGAGGAGGCTGACAGTGATTATTTAAAGGCTGCTCTTATGCTGGGGATCTCTGTGGACTGTGTGTGGGTGCTGGGAAACAACAGGGGTGAGTCTACACCCCTCTTCCTGCTTCTCTGGTCAATGGGCGGTCTGGAGGGTGAGTAATATCAACTTGATTTACTTCACCTGTATGCTGCCAGGTTGTGATTAGCTGTCACAGGGAGTAACCACGCTCATCTGAGTGAGTCATCAAGTTGTTTTATTTCTGGAGCAGTAATGCCTTTTCTTTCCATGTGGGCAGAGTCAGGTGAGCATGAGTGTTGGGCTTTGTTAAAATAATCAGAATCCTTTTATATGGCAGGAGGCGCCAGCCTGGGTTCATCAGGAGCAAGGCATGCTAAAGTAAGCTCATTTACTTCCTTACAAGGGATTGTAGAAGAAAGGTGATAACTTTTGGTAATTATTTGTTGGTTAGTGAGACACCAGACAGAGATATGATATCCTTAAACATGAATCCAGGAAATGTGATGTGGAAAATAATACAGTGGATTCTGTGGATTTGATTTTTAGCTAATTTAATAATAGAGGCCAAACATCTCTAATTAATCAATCCATGTTGGCTTAGAGGGTTTTTTTTTTCCCAGTGTGTGCAGTTTTATGCAGGATTCATGAATTATAGTTTTATAAGCTACCTCAATGAAGACAGATGACTAAAAGCTGAATGCATGGATTATAGGCTGGGTGATGGAATCAAGATCTCCATAGACTACATGATAGACTTTCAAAAGATAAAATTTGGCATGGATTAATGTCTACACTTAAATTTTAAAGAATTAGCCTCAAAAACAGAAGTTGAGAGAGACGTAGAACAGAACAAACTTCTTAAAAAATAAAGCAAAGAGTTTTGTTGATTTTAAGCTTGTGCTAGGATCCAACCAGTCCATTCTAAAGGAGATCAGTCCCAGGTGTTCTTTGCAAGAAATGATGCTAAAGCTGAAACTCCAATACTTTGGCTACCTCATGCGAAGAGTTGACTCACTGGAAAAGACCCTGATGATGGGAGGGATTAGGGGCAGGAGGAGAAGGGGATGACAGAGGATGAGATGGCTGGATGGCATCGCCAACTCAATGGACATGAATTTGAGTGAACTTCGGGAGTTGGTGATGGACAGGGAGGCCTGGTGTGCCATGATTTATGGGGTCCCACACAGTCGGACACGACTGAGCGACTGAAATGAACTGACCTAATAGTTTGCTGCTGCTAAGTCGCTTCAGTCATGTCCGACTCTGTGTGACCCCATAGACGGCAGCCCACCAGGCTCCCTGGTCCCTGGATTCTCCAGGCAAGAACACTGGAGTGGGTTGCCATTTCCTTCTCCAATGCATGAAAGTGAAAAGTGAAAGGGAAGTTGCTCGGTGTGTCCGACTCTCAGCGACCCCGTGGACTGCAGCCTACCAGGCTCCTCCGCCTATGGAATTTTCCGGGCAAGCAAAATGAATTACTAGATCGTGTTATTAAAATTATAACAAAAGAGGAATGCAGGCCAGTCTTTCTGTAATGATCAGAACACATTCATGCTTATTTATTACTATGGCTCAGAAATTATGGGAATCTAAAAATGTTTTAGAGATAAGCCTGTTTTTTAATAACCACAGCAGAAGATAGGAATTGAGGTATCATAAAAGAGGTAAAGGTATAGGTGAATTCAGAGAAGCCAGGGATTATTTCTAGGAGTAGAAATTAAGAAACACTCATTGAGGAGAAGGCATGCATATTAATAGCTGGAGGAGAGAACACGGTCACATCTCTGAATCTTATGGGGGGTAGCCATCAGATACATGGCACATGACTACAAAGGACCAACCTGAAGTGTCAGAAACAAAAGGAAACTAATCGGAAATCCCAAGTGTAGAAATGGTGGGGAGAGTAAGTGAGTTGGGCTGAGTTTGTCAGTGACAATAGTATAAAAGAAGATTGGAAAGGTGAATTGGAGCCAGATATTTGTGCCTTGTTAATATCACTGGGAAGCAGCCACAAGTCTTCAAAGAGGTCATTTCCTCTCAAACAAGGACTGAATATCCCAGCTTTGTCTCTACTCTCTGACCATTACATTCTAACTCTGGATTATTATTCTCCAGCTTGCACCATTGGAGGTTCTATACCTTCTGTCTGTATTCTAGCCAAAACCAACCCAAATCCATCTGTGTGTTATTAATATTTGTAATAACTACAGTTCGTGCAGAATGTGTTTGCATTTTACAGAAGTGATTTGAACAACTAATCAACCATAAAGGGAAGATAGAGTAGAAGGAAAAAGATTGAGGCAGAGAAAGATGCAGTGAAAGTTAGACTTCAGTTGTACTTATAGGAATATAGAGGAGGGAGCACTTTTAAGAGATACACATAATTACCTCTGGAGCAGGATCTTACTTACTAAAAACCTATACACATCCCTGTTTGAGTTAGGAACCAGGTAAGAATGATCCTCAGCCTTTGCAGATGACTCAATGGTAAAGAATCCGTCTGTAATATAGGAGATACAGGAAATGCAGATTTGATCCCTGGGTCGGTAAGATTCCCTGGAGAAGAAAATGGCAACCCACTCCAGTATTCTTGCCTGGAGAATTCCACAGACAGAGGAGCCTGGTGGGCTACAGTCCATGGGGTTGCAGAGTCATACACAGCTTAGTGACTGAGCACACAAAAATGATCACCATCTCCACAATAAATTAACTCCATCAATCAAAGTGGAAAATCATTAGAAGGTTAAAATTTGAAAAGGAAGAAGGAGAACATTCTCTTCCCTCCCCTACCCCCCAGCCACGTTATGTAGCATGCAGAAACTTAGTTCCCTGACCAGGATCAAACCATGCTCCTTGCAATGGAAGCCCTTAGTTTTAACCAGTGGATTATTTTCAGATTATATGATAGTTTACCTGAAAAAAATAAAACTCTAAAATTGAAAGCAAAATGAAACAAATTAATCTAAACTGTGTATCAAGTTGGTGATACAGCCATAAAGAAAAAGGGATTATTTCAACTGTCTTTAGAACAAGGACTCTGACTATATATCCTTAATGAGATACACCATAATACTGAAAAACAGGGCATAGTAATCTTGCACTTTACTTAGTAATAACTATGGTATTGCTTCTGATGTCATAGTTTTGAAACTAGCTCATGTGTATCACAGGGCAAAACAAGTTACGTTTACATTATTAGGAACCAGTATTTTCAGTGTGAGAGAAGAGATATAAATGTGAATCCAAAGAAATTTTTTAAAGCCTGTGTCATTCTCATCAAACTAGACAGGGAACTTCATCAGTTCGCTAAGGCACACACCAAAATAACAGTCAGTGTGACTTTAATGGTGAACTATTTAACATTTCTCCCATAAGCTGGGGACAAGACAATAATATGTATTTTTACCACTTCTATTCACATTGTACTGAAGATCCAGTACTAGAAATTGTACTAGAGATATTGTCAGTGCAATAAAGCAATAAAAAGAAATAAAAGGCATTCAACTGGAAACGTGAACGTGAAAGTCGCTCTGTTGTGTCTGACTCTTTGCGATCCCATGGACTATACAGTCCATGGAATTCTCCAGGCCAGAATACTGGAGTGGGTAGCCTTTCCCTTCTCCAGGGGATCTTCCCAACCCAGAAATCAAACCCAGGAAGAAGTAAAACTCTCTTTACTCACAGAAAATCCACTTGAGTCCACAGATAAATAATAAGTTTGAATTTAGCAAAGGTATCTGGATACAAGGTCAACAGGAAAAAATATTTTTACGTATTAGCAACAATCAACTAGAAAATAAAAATGTTAAAACTACCATTTATGACAGTACAAGGTAGTAGACACTTAGGAATGACAAAGATATGCAAACTTCTACATTGAAAACTACAAAACATTGTCAAGAGAAATTAAGGAAGACCTAATTAGAGACTATTTTGGGGGGCTCCAAAATCACTGCAGATGGTGACTGCAGCCATGAAATTAAAAGATGCTTACTCCCTGGAAGAAAAGTTATGACCAACCTAGATAGCATATTCAGAAGCAGAGACATTACTTTGCGACTAAGGTCCATCTAGTCAAGGCTATGGCTTTTCCTGTGGTCATGTATGGATGTGAGAGTTGGACTGTGAAGAAGGCTAAGCGCCGAAGAATTGATGCTTTTGAACTGTGGTGTTGGAGAAGACTCTTGAGAGTCCCTTGGACTGCAAGGAGATCCAACCAGTCCATTCTGAAGGAAATCAGCCCTGGGAGTTCTTTGGAAGGAATGATGCTAAAGCTGAAACTCCAGTACTTTGGCCACCTCATGCAAAGAGTTGACTCATTGGAAAAGACTCTGATGCTGGGAGGGATTGAGGGCAGGAGGAGAAGGGGACGACCAAGGATGAGATGGCTGGATGGCATCACTGACTCAATGGACCTGAGTCTAAGTGAACTCCGGGATTTGGTGATGGCCAGAGAGGCCTGGTGTGCTGCGATTCATTGGGTCGCAGAGTCGGACACAACTGAGTGACTGAACTGAACTGAACTGAATTAGAGAGAGACATCATTTCAAGGATGGAAGACTCGGTATTGTTAAGGTGACAATTCTCCTCAATTTTACCTATTAAAGTTAATGCAATTAATAAACTCTCAACAGGTTTTTTATAGAAATTCACAAGTGATTAAAAAATTTATAAGAAAAAAGCAAAATATCTAAGATAGTTAATCTTGAAGAAGAATGGATTTGCAGGACTAACCTGTCAGACATCAAAAATTAATCTAAAATCTTGTTTACAAGAGTAAGTCTATGTGCTACTGGCACAAAGACAGAGAAATAGATAAATGAAACAGAATAGAGGGTCTGGAAATAGACCCATGTATATGTGTTTACTTGATTTACAACAAAGTTACCAATGCAATCCAGTGGGAAAAGAATGAATGTCACTGGGACAATTTAATATTTACATGGAATAAAAAGACCCTAGTAACAGGCTCTTCATCATAACATGCTCAAAAAGCAACCTGAGATTAAATCATATATATAAATGTGACAGGTAAAACTGTAATATTTCTAGAAGAACACAGAAGATAGTATATTCATGGACTTAGGGTAGGCAACAATCCATAATTAGGACACCAATGAATTAACCATAAAAAAGAAAAGTTGACAAATCAGCCTTCATCAAAATTAAAAGCTTCTGTTCATCAAAAACACTGTTCAGAGAGGGAAATAAAATTATATATCCAAAAAGAAAATTATACTAGAATATTTATGGCAGTTTTACTCATAACAGCCCCAAATGGAAATGGCCCAAATGTCCATCAACAGAAGAATGGACAGACAAACCACATGTGTATTCACTTGGACAGTTCTTTCAACTTTTTGGGCAGAAAAATACAGGAAAAAAACAAACACAATGGGGTACTAAACATGCTTTTGAATTATTCCTGGATATTTAGATCTGGAATTAATTTATGAACTGGCAAGGACACACATCACATTATATAAAATCATTTCTATTTTATATTTTATATATAGCATGCCTGAGTATTTTTTAAATGAGTATACATATTTTAATAAATCATGAACTTTGCTTTATCATATGGTATAAAAGAAAAAGAAGCATATGTATATCCTGTTACTACAGCTACACCTACGTTCTATCCCATACAAACATAGTATTTTCAATGAGGTTTTTGGGGTATATGTGGAATTGTCTGACTTTTTCATAATTGCTCTTAGAGTTCATCTTACCAAATAAGATATTTATATGGAAAACTTGAAAAATACAGAAACAACTGTCATCATCAGCGAGTGGGATGTATTATTTCTTTGCTATATAAGTTGGAAATTTCTTACATTGCTAAAGCTACTAGAATTTGTTTAACGTAAAAACACAGGCAGTATAATTCACAGAAGTAAATGTGCAGTGATTTGAAATATTTAAAAATGAAGGTATTGCATGGCTTTCCAATATGAAATATATAAAGACAAAGTTTTTGAAAAGGAAGATAAGGATAAGAGCTGATTGTGGGAGACGAGGCAATGACAGCAGTCAGAGAAAGCCCAGCACTTTAAGCCTGAGTGAGCGCGTGCAAACCGTACAGACAGGGCTCGGAATGCTAGCCTGGTCCACAGGCTCCTCTAAGAGGTTCCTTCCCTGAACCATCACAGAGGGGAGCAGCCCGGGCTGGGGCCCCTGCCTCAGCACTGCAGTAGGTTGTCCCAGAGGAATTGCAGTGATTTTTCTGGACCCATCAGATGTCTCCTGGGGAGATCGGAACATTTCAAGAGATAGTCAAGCAGTTGGCAAATTGTGGAAGCTAAACTCACACAAGAGAAAACAACATGCAGAGGCCGCGAAGAAGTGGAAGACACAATAATCCAAAGCCGTCAATGAGCAGATGCCACAAGCACTGGAAAGGATAGCGGGTATTGGTGGACAGGATTGAGAAGCAGAAACAGGTTCTGGTTGTGGCAATGATGCTAAGACAGTGCTTATAGCTTGCCAGAGAACTGTCCTGAGTACTTGTATATCAACTCACCTGATCCTGAATTTAAGGTAGATACTGTTATTCTCATTTTCACTATTATACTATTTCCTCTCATTTTTCAGATGAGAAACTGAGGCAGGAAAGCATTAAGTATCTTGGCAGTCTGGTTCCAGGGGTCCTCCTTTTAGCTATTACACTGTTCTGCCCCACCACATGGCCCCACCAGGATGGGGGAGGTGGGGGTGCTGGAAAGGGGTGCTGCTGCAGATGCAACCTGTGCCCTGTGGCTTGGAGGGTTCAGGGCCAGCTCGAGAGCTCTTCCTGTATTTTTCCCCATGAGGTCTACCTGTGTGACCTCTCTGAGTTTTTTTATGAAGTCTAGCTGGAGGCCTGAGGGTCTTATAATGCATGAGGATAGAGGAGAAAGAATGGCCTCCAGGAGGGAGAGAGTTACAGTGAGGATCAAGACTTGAAAAGCAAGCAGGGACCACATGAGAAAGGGCCTTATAAGCTGTGTTAAGGTGTTTGAACTTTATCCCCCAAACAAAGGGTGTCATTGAGGTGTTGTCAGTAGGGGAGGTGGGGAAAGAATGATGATGAAATTTGCATTTTTAGCAGGATTTCCCTGGCTGACTTCGTGGAGGAGGGAGCTGGGAGAAGCCGGAGTGTTAGAGGCTGATGCAGTCTTCTAGGTGAGGGGTGACGAGAGCCTGAATTAGGGAGACTGGCAGTAGGGATAAAGAGGTGTGGGCCACTTCAAGAGATAGTTAAGTGGGAGCTTTCAAGACTTGGTGATTTATTAGGTGTGAGGGATAGGGAGAGGAAAAGCTGAGAACGATAACCTGGGAAGTTAGGTAGATGACAGTGCCATTCACCAAGATGGAAAACGCAGCAGGAGAGAGCCTGTCAGGCACGCGGGCGTCAGGGGCACATGAACTGCACGGTCAAACGACTCTGCTCAGAAGGATGCACGACTGGCTCAATGATCTGCTGCTGCTGCTCTAAGTAATATTGAATAAGGAATTTGGCACTTTGGATTTGCTCTAGGCCCAGGGAAGAATCCAGTGAAAAAAGAGGCAAATTCACATGAGAGAGGCCATAATGGATGGGACAAAGTTTGGAGGGCAAGAAACAATTCAAACCAAGGACACAATTGAAAGACTTACTTTTAGAAAATAGGCAAGCTGTTTCTTTGGGATGATAGGAAAGAATAATTTATTACATAAAGACATTTGGAGGTGACAGAGGAAAAGTTGATGGAGTCTTCAGATGGTTTCCACATTCACAGTAAAACATGAAGTGAGGTGATTCAAATAAAGTGAAAACTTGACTATTTCATTTAGCTCTGAATAATTAAGAATTTTTAATGAGTTCAAAAGTTTTAGTGAAATATATGGAATTATTTTTTCACTTTTCTTTACAAGGGAAAAGTTATATAACCTCTTTATACAAAAAGTTTTTCTATAAAGCAAAAAAAGCAATTAAAGAAGAAAAATTGTACTTGTGATTTAGTGACTCTAATATAACCAAGATCAACATTTTGGTGAATTTCCTTCTGGCCTTTTTAATGCATTTAAAAAAATCTTAATATACTCAAAGTGTATGAGTAATTAATATCTTGCATTTTTTAAAATCTTTTTTACACTTATGAGTCTTCTCACCCCTTCCTCCTGCCCTGTTACCCATGATGGCATATAAACTTAATATAGCAGCCATGGAGGGTGGGAGCATAAAGTCAATACATAAATTCATTATAATTAGACAATAAGTCTCCGCTCATTCAACACTGGTTCGCTTTCCAATGATATAATAACTCCAGGAAAAAAGTACTTTTATACCTATCTTCTGCTTTAAGTATATTTCTCCAGTTCTTCTGAGTATGGACGATTTGTCCAAAATAAATTTAATGAGTAGAATTGCTTGGCCATAAACTATAAATGATTTCATGCTTTAGTAATATATAGTGTTAATTCAAGTACAAAGGAGAAATTATTTCTCTTCACCAATAATTATAATAAAAACAACATATCTTTTTTGGCTTACCATCAGTTTAGTTTACCAAATTAGCCAAAAACTAATGATAATAAATGAAAATATTTACATTAGTCAGTTGTTATAAAGTTTCTTGTGAAGCAATGTGACAGAAAATAGCAGTGGCCATAAACATTTTTCTGCCCTGGTTGCAGTATATTTCAAAGTGAAAGTACGGAAAGTTAGTTGCTCAGGTAGTGTCTGATTCTTTGAGACCCCATGGACTATGGCTCCCCAGGCTCCTCTGTCCATGGAATTCTCCAGGCAAGAATACTAGTAAGTAGCCACTCCCTTTTTCAGGGACTCTTCCTGACCAGGGATCTAATCTAGGTCTTGTGCATTGCAGGCAGTTCTTTAGTCTGAGCCACTAGGGAAGCTCGATATATATTTCAAATATATTTCAAGGACATTGCCAAATCCAAGCATGTTTAGCACAGGTATTCAGGATTTACCCCTCTGGAAAGAGGTGGTCTATGTAAATGTTCCAAACTTGAAAACAGTGGAAATGAGCAGCCTTCACCTAGCTATGATCATCCTAAGTTAGCAAACACGACGTTATACTGGAAATTCTATGTTTAGAATTAACATAACAGAAATTTAGTTATTCATCAAATATAATGAAAAAGCAAGAAAATTTTTCTTTTCAAATATACAACTTGACCAAATTAGATAAAATGTTTGCAATTTCAAATTTTTTTTTCCTGGGCTCTACATTTGTCTTTTTCATTTCTAAATCAAACATAAAGTATTAAGGGTATACAAACATTGAATATATTTACAAAAATTTAAATTAATGTTCTAAAATAAAAACATGTATGTATTTTACAGGTATTATTTTATATAAAATTATTTTATATTTTTCATATGTAAAAATGATGGTTAGTTTTATGTATCAGCTTGGCTCAGTTATTGTAGACAGTAATAACCACATTAATCTCGGTGTTACTATGGAGGTATTTTGTAGATATGGTTAAAAGTAACAATTAGTTGGCTTTGAGATTACCTTCAACAATGTGAGTGAGTCTCATTCAATTAATTGAAAGGCCTTAAGAGGAAAACCTGAGATTTCACAGTTAAGAAATTCTGCCTCAAGTCTGCAGCTTCATTTCTGCCCCAGAGTTCTAGTCTTGGTGGCCAGCCCTTTGGATTTCAGACTTGACAGCCTTAAGAATCACATGAACCCATTCCTTGAAATAAGTCTCTCTGTCACTTGGACCTTGACTAATACATCATATTTTTAATGTAAGATATTTTTTCTTCTAAAGTATTCAAGATTACTTATTAAAAGTACAAAGCCCAGTACAAATCATAATTCTAAATATAAAAAATATAAAC
>SJYC01110896.1:0-19381 GCA_006408675.1 Madoqua kirkii | reverse complement strand
GGGTATACAAACATTAAATATATTTACAAAAATTTAAATTAATGTTCTAAAATAAAAACATGTATGTATTTTACAGGTATTATTTCATATAAAATTATTTTATATTTTTCATATGTAAAAATGATGGTTAGTTTTATGTATCAGCTTGGCTCAGTTATTGTAGACAGTAATAACCACATTAATCTCGGTGTTACTATGGAGGTATTTTGTAGATATGGTTAAAAGTAACAATTAGTTGGCTTTGAGATTACCTTCAACAATGTGAGTGAGTCTCATTCAATTAATTGAAAGGCCTTAAGAGGAAAACCTGAGATTTCACAGTTAAGAAATTCTGCCTCAAGTCTGCAGCTTCATTTCTGCCCCAGAGTTCTAGTCTTGGTGGCCAGCCCTTTGGATTTCAGACTTGACAGCCTTAAGAATCACATGAACCCATTCCTTGAAATAAGTCTCTCTGTCACTTGGACCTTGACTAATACATCATATTTTTAATGTAAGATATTTTTTCTTCTAAAGTATTCAAGATTACTTATTAAAAGTACAAAGCCCAGTACAAATCATAATTCTAAATATAAAAAATATAAACTCCAAGTATTTAAACAAGATTGTATTTTATTTGTTCAACATTTAATTAAGTCTTATTAAGTAAGTTTATAAAAATAAAGCCATTCCCAATTTCAGCACTCAGTGCCTGTCTAATTGCACTGTGAAGAATTATTGTTATTCTTCATGCTTACTACATTCAGATCTATTGCATCAGTAAGGTTCAGTTAGGGAAACAGAAATTACAGCAAGAACTTAAGGAATTAGTAAACAGGTATCCTCGAACTAAAATACTAAAAAACAATCATGAAAGTAACATTGGCTTCCCAGGTGGCACTAGTGGTAAAGAACCCTTTTGCCAGTGCAGGAGATGTAAAGAGACAGGGGTTCAATCCCCGGGTCAGGAAGATCCCCTTAAGAAGGGCATGGCAACCCACTCCAGTATTCTTGCCTGGAGAATTCCTTGGACAGAGGAACCTAGTGGGCTACAGTCTCTGGGGTCTCAAAGAGCTGGACACAACTGAAGCTACATAGCACACACGCAAAATAACATGCAGATGGTAGCTGCAGAAGCCACCGGCCTGGGGCTCGGAGAGCAGAGGAGAAACCAAAGCTCGGCGGAGGGCATGGATAGCTAAAGTGCAGACTTGGAACAGGGAGTCTTGTCTGGCCAGTAGATGCTGTGATACTTGGTCTGGGACTGCCACAACAAGCAGGACATGAACCAGCCACATTGAAAGGCTGTTGTGGAGATGATGCTGCCAGGAATATCCAACAAACAGAAAAAGGAGCAAGTCCCTGCCTTCTCTGGCCTTGCCGTCTAGCTGCAGTCTTCCCTATTGGCAGAAACTAGGAGTATCACTTGCAGAGTCCCAGGAAGGGCCTCACATGGCAAAATCTGAGAGGTGGTTTGGGATCTGAGAGATGGTATAAATCAAAAAGTAAAACAAACTTGTTTAGTGTTACAAAAGTTTCCTCTGCCATTATATGTGACTGTTGTGAATATAATATTGTTAGTCTCCTAGAGCCATGAATTGGAACACAAAAACAGGAAGGTGTGGCACTATTGGGAAATAGTTCATGATGGAAGAATTTATTGCCTTCAAGCTGAGACAGATTTGACAAGGTAACAAATTTGTTTTTTTTTCCTAACCTAAGAACTTGGGCTGCTCAGATCTGCCCTGAATTTCAGAGATACTGGCCTTCAGAGTCAGCAGTGGAGCAACCCGCAAATCTTCATGGCATTTTGACACAGCTGCCTTTTGTTTTGAGCAGAGAGGGTTAGCCAGGGGAAGCAGTACTCCCCTGGGGTCTGGACAGGAGCCCGTGTTTAGGGTTAGAGGTTGTGCTGGGCCAGTGCTAATGGTCATATGACAAGTGGCAGGCCTGAGCTCTGATATTTGTGTGTGTGTTCACGATATGCAGGGTTTGTGGTGCGCAGAGCAAGGCTAAAGCATGAAGCCCAGGGCAGAGGTACTTCTTGTCTAGGTCTGAGAGTAGTATTGCTCAAGTGTGCCATGGACCTAGAGATGATCATACTAAGTGAGTAAGTCAGAGAAAGACGAATATCATATGACATAACTTATATGTGGAAGCTAAAATATAATGCAAATGAATGGGGAACACGTGTATACCTGTGGCAGATTCATGTTGATGTATAGCAAAACCAATACAATATTGTAAAGTAATTAACCTCCAATTAAAATAAATAAATTTATATTAAAAAACAAACTGAAGTAGTCTCACAGACATAGAAAACAAATTTATAGTTGCAAAGGGGAAAATGGGTGGAGTTAAATTAGGAGTTGGGGATTAGCAGATACAAACTACTATATATAAAATAAAAAAGGTTCTACTGTATAGAACAAGGAACTATATTTAATAGCTGTAATATAAAAGAATATGAAAAAAATTATTAATGCTGTGTCCGTCTTAATGTTTGATATATCAATACCATAATTCTCCATTGGTAGACACATTTTTCTATTACAAAAGCCCTCATTAATACCTGTACTTCCATCTTTGTAAATCTGTACTGTTATTTCCTTGGATTATATTTTTTAGAAATAGACCTGTTAAGTAAAAGACCATGTATGTATTTAAGAATATAAATACGCATTACTGAACTGCCCTTAAGAAAGGTGATGCCACACGGTCAGTTCTGCTCTGTACTGTCTCCTTTACGGGTTTTAATCCCATTGTCTCAGATTCATCTCAACCACCTTCATTTTTCTTTCATTCTATCGTCTTTCCATCTCGATCTGAACTGTGCTTTTCTGAATCTGTTTTAAGGAGGCCAGTTACTCTGCATTCTTTGAGGAGGCAAGCTTTCCAAAACTTTGTTTTCTGGCTCCTGCAGGAAATCTTTTCAGGGGCCTGTGAGTTGTCTGAATCTGATGCCCCTTTCTTGTTTTGGTCTCTTTCCACAGGTTAGGCCTTATTATTTGTGACTTATTCCCCGTATCCTCTGGAGAAGTGAGATCTATCAGAGATCACACTTGAGTGTGCCTTTTGCCCCCAGCCCTGCTCGCTCTCATCTAGGGTGCTGGTAGAATCGACAGATCAAATCTGCAGAGAGTGGCTGGCGATGACGCTGCTCCTGGCCCAGTTCAATAGACTTCCATCACGTGTCTCCTGGAATGGGAGGGAATCTGCTGTGCCAGCTCAGTGATGCTCTCACACTCTGAACAGGGTAGTTCATAAAAGCGTACACTCCAGCATGCACATCTCAAGGGCCCTTGCTTTCTCTATAGGACTCTACCTGGGGAGCAGTCACATCACAACATGGCTGAGTGCTTGGTATCTCCTGGCTCTCTAGTTATTATTATGATCCAAATGTAAAGATATTTGCATTAACAAATGCCATAAGTGACGTGCCTCTATCGATATAAGGAAGGAGCTAGGGTTCACAGTGTCCACTGTGACTTGGCATTCCATTTGTCTGAATTCTAGTATCTTCTGGAGTTCTAAACACTTGGCCAGCATTGCCTGCAGTCCTCCGAACAACCTCCCAAGGCAAGTAGGAGGTAGGTGTTGTTGTCCGTGAACTTCATGGGTTAACAAAGGCACAGAGGGACCCAGTGACTCATATGCCAAGTTGGTGGGCATCTGTGGTTCCCTTGCTTCCTCTCCAGTGGGTTTCCCTGTGCCAGTTTGCTGCCAGCCTGCCCATCCCCTGAGGTTGGTTGGGCTGTGGTGGAAGGTCAGCTTGGATGAGTCATTCAAACATTTGAAGTGCCTTGCTGCTGCTTGGAAAGTGCCCTTAAAGCAGGCTGCCCTGCTGAGCATTTGAGGTGTGGTGCTGAATAAAACTGCACGCCACCCAGCCCGCCCAAAAGCCCTGTGTCATGTGTTTATCACACAGACTTCATAAGTCTTAAACCACTTCATCCTCAACAACAGCTTAGTATGAAGAGCTTCTAATAATAGCAGCAGATGAGCAGATACAATACCTGTCATCCTGAGGTGCTTTGGGAAACTCTGCACAGCTGTTTCTGTGTCTGTCTGGTCATCACTTTAACCCTGTATCTGGAAGCAGTTCTCATGGTGCAGTAGACAGAAGTATTTGGTATCCGGGAAGTCTTGCAGCTATACCTAAGGGGTTCAGTGGAGAATATAGCTAGGTTCAGCTGATCCCATTATGCACATCACCTGTCATGAACTTGCATTCCTGGGAGAATGGAAACCAGCATTTACTAAGCAAGTTTTAAGAATTTTTGGTTTCCATGGAATGTAGAACTATAATGGGTCCAGCAGGTGCAGAGGAGAGCCAGCTGTGAAAGGGCAGATAGGTCAGGTAGCCTAAGGGCTAAGTTTAGTAACTCCCCAAACCGACATTTGTTGGATCTATAGAAATGGAAGCTGGTGGGGGAGAGATAAAGAGGAAGGGAGGAAGGGAGAGAGGGAGAGAGAATCTCCTTGTTTCTTTTTCAGAGAAGAGGGGATTTAAATTATTGATTGGAGAGATCGTGAGGCTGGTGGGTTCCCAGCAAGTAAGGAGAGTAAACAACACAATTCACTCACTCACAAAAATGAGGCCGAACTGACATAGAATCCAGGAGGCTTGTGAGGTGCATTAGCCCTCCTTATTCCGGGAATGAGATAGGGTCTTTTGCCCAGGACAGCACTTTAAGTAGAAGAGTGTGAGATAAAAGTAATGGAGGCTAGAGAAGAAAGATGATGACGGGGAAGAAGAAGAGAGAAAATGTGAGATGAACTAGTTGCTACAAGTTTCTGAAATGGAAACATATATAACATATAGAAACAAATGTAAACATATATAACAGGAAAAACATCTATGACTCTTCCAGGAAACAATATTAAAATTTTTTTACTTTATTTTGGGTGCACTGGGTCTTCCTTAGGGCTTCCTCGATGGCTCAGTTGTAAAAAATCCGCCTGCAATGCAGGAGACGCTGAGTTTGATCCCTGGGTCAGGAGGAAATCTTGGAGGAGGAAATCAGCAGCCTATTCTGGTATTCTTGCCTGGCAGTTCCTTGGACAGGGGGGCTTTGTGGGCTACAGTCCGTGGGGTTGCAGAGTTGGACACAACTGAGCAGGAGAAGCAAAGGCAGCAGGGTCTTTGCTGCTGCGAGCATGCTTTCTCTAGTTGTGATGAGTGAGGGACTACTCTCTAGTTGCGATATGCAGAGATGACTTCTCTTGTTACTGAGCCTGGGCTCTAGGGCATATGGGCTTCAGTAGCTGTGTCCCAGAAGAAACTCTCAATTCCATGATTTCACGCCATGAATAAATCCACCTAGTCATTCATTTTGATAAGTGAAATTTTACCCATGGATCCAAGTCTATAAACCTTTTCCTAGTTTGAAACTATTTGGTTCAAAGATTTAACTTAAAACCCATTCTTTGCAGAGACTCATTTTGATCTTTATACTATGACAACTCAGTTTTTAGTCAACCACAGAAAGAGGAATAATCTTTTAAGAATGGGCCTGAAGGTAGAAAACCGCTGTAGCATTTACTGTGCAAGTTATACTTCTGGAGGGGAATATGCTCATATCAAGAGAATTACAGTGGGTAGGGAAGTATTGAGTTTCGCTTCCTTCTTCTTCAGTCATAATTTTAGAGGTGTACCACGCCAAGCCATAAAACCAGAATTACACATCAAATCATGCTCGGAGGCTTGGGTATGACTTCAGGGGTTTCTGGAGTGATAGTGAATATTTTTATTGACTTTAAGCAACACTGTGCATTCCTTTCTTCCCCTCCAAATTTATACTGTGAAAAATCTACCCCACTCAGAAAAGTTGATGGAATAGTTGAGTGAACACGCATATACCACTCTCTTAGATTCATCAGTGGTTAATGCTTTACCATATTTGTTTTTCTTTCTCTGGACATTTATTAAAAATAAGTTGTAGATATGGCATTTTACTCTTAAAATATAAACATTACACTTGTTAGGCTATCAGAAAGCGAGACTATTTGAACAAATAAAGTCAAGTCTTATTTACAAAAAGGGTGGGCAAGATGAATCATTAGTATAACTTCTGGGAATGTAGGTTTCTAGCCCTTAGCTAATTCTCACACTAATTCTCTGATACCTGGGGCCATTTTACCCAGAATGCATAATAAGTTTCATCTTGGTAGTTCTTGTTGCAACAATTTTAAAACAGGCAAAGCAAATCCATTTTAATTCTATACTTTCATGTCCATTTTCTTCATTGTTTACTTCAAAAGCATCTCTTTATTACAACGTCCTCTTACACACACTAGAAGATAGAACTTGCTTTCTCTCCTCTCTGCATGCTAAGTACTGGAGTTATTTTGCAATATGTATTTGGGGCTATTAAGGAGAAAGTTAAGATCTTTCATTATTTTACCTGTGACTTGAATCATAATAAAATACTCACTTTCCAAGGTGAAAGATGTTAAACAGTACATTAACACTTGCTGATGATTACAAAGCATTACTGTATGGCACATTATAATAATGGCTATCTTCTCCATAAAAATAATTACATTCCTTTAATGCACTCATAATATCTCTGCAATTTTTAGCTGGTATTTTGTTCCCACCTATACTGTACACAAATACAGAACTTAGTGCCAGATCATCAGTGGCTAGATTAGAGAAGAGAGAAATTATTCATTAGGAAGCTACAGATGTCCTGTCTTTGTTTCAGAACACACCAGAGAATTTAATTCAAAGTTCTAAAAAATTTGACAGACAGATGGGATATGAACTTAATGAACCAGCTACAGAACAACACTCTAATATGTCAGGCCCCTTTCTGGCACTTTCTTTTTTTTCAGCCCCCAATTCTTCACACAGGTTAATGTGTTATATCCATGGCATATCTCAACAATAGTGGTCTAAAATTGGACATAAGACATTGGAGTTGGACAATAATGATAAGAAACAGAATAAAAGCCAGCTGTTCTAGATAAAAGGTAGTTTGACTATATATGAAGCACCTGGGAACTGGCTCTGCATTGTGTCTTGTTTAGCCAGGCATTCTAGTCCAGTGGTTCCCAAAGTTCAGGGTGTCTAAGGACCACTGAGTATCAAAATGCTAATTCCTTAGTTCTTAGTCCTGGATGTTCTGATTTGGCAGATCTGGGGTGAGGTCCAGGAATCTTCTTTCTATTCAATTTTCTGGGAGATTGTGATATGGGAACATACTTTGACCTATACTGTTTCCAGCACCTAAGATGACAAAAGAGTGGGTCATTGCTAACCTGAACCATTGTATGTAAACTGATTTAATGCTTGTCTTTGCTGGTGGCAATCCTCTCCAAGACTCAGAAAGTCAGAAGGAACAAAGGACCCATATCCTGCAACTAAGAACCACTGTCTAGGTGGCCTCTGAAATGGATACTTCATTCTTCTGTCAACCCTGAAACAAACTGATATGACAGGACACCTGCCTGGTAGAATAGTTGACTCTTGAACAACACAGATTTGACTTGCATGGCTCCACTTATACACGGATTTTTTTCCAAAGAGTAATACTACAGTGGTGGTTTAGTTGCTAAGTCATGTCCGACTCTTGCGACCCCATGGACTGTAACCTGCCTGGCTCTTCTGTCCATGGGATTTTCCAGGCAAGAATACTGGAGTGGGTTGCTATTTCCTTCTCCAGGGGGATCATCCTGATCCATAAATCAAACCTGGGTCTCCTGCATTGCAGGCAGATTCTTTACCAAATGAGCTACAAGGGAAGCCCAATACTACTGTATTAGTATTGATTGGTTGAATACATGGATATAAAACAGTGGATATAGAGGAACTGCCAATAAGAAGGGCCAGCTATAAATTATACTTAGATTTTTTTAAACTGTGCAGAAAGTCAGCACCCCAGCCCCTGCACTGTTCAACCTCTGCAGTGTTCAACCCCTGCAGTGTTCAACCCCTGCATTGTCAACTGTATTTAAATAAGCCCGTGTATATAAATGTATGTACCTAAAGCTCTTGGACCCAAGATTAGCCTTTTAAGGATGTACCCCACACTCTTAATACACTTCTGCTACAATGTGATAATTGCTTTCATAGAAATCACCATGCTATGCACAATTGTGCAATAAAGTCCATAGGGGTTATGGGGAAAGATGATCTTAGGGAGACAGCACTCCAAAACTTCACTAGTGACACATTAAAAAAAGATAAGAACCTAATATAAATGCTAGCACAATTTTGTACATGTTAAATGGTTAAGAAATGTACACGTAACCTCTTTTCTGGCTGAAATCATGGAGGATATAGAAGAGAAGACTGTAGCCATGAAATTAAAGATGCTTGCTCCTTGGAAGAAAAGCTATGACAAACCTAGCCAGTGATTAAAAAGCAGAGACAGTACTTTGCAGACAAAGATGTGTCTAGTCAAAGCTATGCTTCTTCCAGAAGTCATGTATGGATGTGAGAGTTGGATCGTAGTGAAGGCTGAGCACCAAAGAATTGATGTTTTTGAACTGTGGTGCTGGAGAAGACTCTTGAAAGTTTCTTGGACAGCAAGGAGATCAAACCCGTCAGTCCTAAAGGAAATCAACCCTGAATATTCATTGGAAGGACTGATGCTGAAGCTGAAACTCTAATACTTTGGCTACCTGATATGAAGCACCAACTCATTGGAAAAGGCCCTTATGCTGGAAAAGATTGAAGGCAGGAGAAGGGGATGACAGAGGATGAGATGGTTAGATGGCATCACTGACTTGATGGACATGGAGCTGAGCAATCTCTGGGAGATAGTGAAGGACAGGGAAGCTTGGAGTGCTGCAGTCCATAGGGTCGCAAAGAGTTGGACGTGACTAAGCAACTGAACAACAACAGCAATCAAAGAGAAGGGAAAAAGGGTTCCCACTATGCCAGGTACCCTTAAAAAGAAGCAAAGGAATTTTGCAGAGTTGGTTATCACACACCTGAGAAAGAAGTTTGCCCAAAAGATGCTTCAAAATTCAGAGGAATCTTATCTATGAAAAACCTAAACCCCATAATAAGGAAAAGAGGTAGATGTACAGAAATAAGATTTGACTAGCCAAGATGACAAGAAAAGTGGGCAACTTCTGTGTATTAATAACTCTAGAACCTGAATGAGCATTTGTCTTCAGGATTAGGGTATCAACGGTGTGAGCCCAAAGGTCTGAGAGATGTTGCATCTTCTTTACCATTGCCAGCTCATCAATGGCATTTTGTTAAGCTCAACAAGGCTCAATTTACATGCTGAGGATTGTAGAGCCATATACTGTATAGCAGGGGCCCCCAAGCTCCAGAATCTAATACCTGATGATCTGAGGTGGAGCTGATGTAATAATAATAGAAATAAAGTATACAATAAATGTAATGCACTTGAATCATCCTGAAACTATCCCCTCACTTCCAGTCAGTGGAAAATTGTCTTCCAAGAAACTAGTCCCTAGTACCAAAAAAGGTTGGGCACCGCTGCTGTATGGGATACTTGAAATAGAAATCAGTAAAAGAATTGATCTATAAGCATGATATAGCAAGATCAACAAGACGCTAACTGTCCCAACAGACGGGACTTTGACTGCTTGATCTCTTAGTAAATAGGGCATTATCTGCCATGGAGGATCTGATTCATGAGACCCATCCTGTTGGAAAATGCAAACATCTTCCTGTGGTTTTTTTGGTTATCTTCTTCATAAGATGGGACGAAGAGTAAGCCCATGCATTGTGTAGGAGGTGGAGATCCTGGCAACAGGGGAACTAGATCGACAGGCTTCTTTAGAAGGCTGAACTATGGTGTCTGTCATGATTATTTTTATAATCTTGTCAGTTAGTAAACAGTGACCACTTTCAAGTTAAAAAAAAGGAAATCCATAAATAATAAATACAGCACTTTCTCTGAAAAAAAGATTTGAAATTTGTTTGAGGAAGCAGACCTTGGAAGGGTCGCAGCTTGTAATTCATTGTACTGTGGTTGGAAGGTAAATTATCTGAAATCAGAGGAAAATTCTAACACCAGATGCAGATGGGCATAACTCAACATACACAGTAAACGAGGGTAGCTGGTAGATATCTGAGGAGTGTGTGTGTGTGCATTTTGTGTATTCCCAGGGGCCTCAGTTCAGCTGGATGGTTTTCTGCTTTCACCAAGTGTTTCTTACTGGTAAGATCTTGCATCAGTTCAGTTCAGTTCAGTCGCTCAGTCATGTCCAACTCTTTGTGACCCCATGAATCGTAGCACGCCAGGCCTCCCTGTTCATCACTATCTCTCAGAGTTCACTCAGACTCATATCCATCGAGTCTATGATGCCATCCAGCCATCTCATCCTCGGTCGTCTCCTTCTCCTCCTGCCCCTAATCCCTCCCAGCATCAGAGTCTTTTCCAAAGAGTCAACTCTTCGCATGACGTGGCCAAAGTACTGGAGTTTCAGCTTCAGCATCACTCCTTCCAAAGAACCCCAGGGCTGATCTCCTTTAGAATGGACTGGTTGCATCTCCTTGCAGTCCAAGGGACTCTCAAGAGTCTTCTCCAACACCACAGTTCAAAAGCATCAATTCTTTGGCGCTCAGCTGTCTTCACAGTCCAACTCTCACATCCATACATGATCACAGGAAAAACCATAGCCTTGACTAGTAAAGAACCCCAGGGCTGATCTCCTTTAGAATGGACTGGTTGCATCTCCTTGCAGTCCAAGGGACTCTCAAGAGTCTTCTCCAACACCACAGTTCAAAAGCATCAATTCTTTGGCGCTCAGCTGTCTTCACAGTCCAACTCTCACATCCATACATGATCACAGGAAAAACCATAGCCTTGACTAGACAGACATTTGTTGGCAAAGTAGTGTCTCTGCTTTTCAATATGCCATCTAGGTTGGTCACAACTTTTCTCCCAAGGAGTAAGCATCTTTTAATTTCATGGCTGCAGTCACCATCTGCAGTGATTTTGGAGCCCAAAAAAAGATCTCGCATAGGCCACAGCAAATTTACATTATACTCACTAAAGCAGAGACATGACTGCCGACAAAGGTCCGTCTAGTCAAGGCTATGGTTTTTCCTGTGGTCATGTACGGATGTGAGAGTTGGACTGTGAAGAAGGCTGAGAGCAGAAGAATTGATGGTTTTGAACTGTGGTGTTGGAGAAGACTCTTGAGAGTCCCTTGGACTGCAAGGAGATCCAACCAGTCCATTCTAAAGGAGATCAGCCCTTTGGAAGGAATGATGCTAAAACTGGAACTCCAGTACTTTGGCCACCTCAAGCAAAGAGTTGACCCATTGGAAAAGACTCTGATGCTGGGAGGGATTGGGGGCAGGAGGAGGAGATGACCGAGGATGAGATGGCTGGATGGCATCATAGACTCGATGGATATGAGTCTGAGTGAACTCTGAGAGATGGTAATGAACAGGGAGGCCTGGCGTGCTGCGATTCCTGGGGTCGCAAAGAGTCGGACACGACTGAATGACTGAACTGAACTGAACTGAACTGAATATATTAATCACATTGGAACCAATTTGTGCTTTCAAGATAGCATTATACCGGATCTGACTGTACCTGTAAGGAGTTCACATCAAAACTAACGATTTCAAGCTGCCTATACCCTGCGGGACTTCCCTGGTGGCTCAGACGGTAAAGCATCTGTCTACAATGCAGGAGACCTGGATTTAATCCCTGGGTTGGGAAGATCCCCTGGAGAAGAAAATTGCAGTCCACTCCAGGACTATTGCCTTGAAAATCCCATGGACAGAGGAGCCTGGTAGGCTACAGTCCATGGGGTCGCAAAGAGTTGGACACGACTGAGTGACTTGACTTCACTTCACTTAGACCCTGAGGGTAACCAGGAAAGCAGTGGTGCCTTACAAGGAGCATTGTCTAAGAGGGTTTGGGGACTGCAGATGTGAAGGTAAAGGAAGCGGTATTCCCTGCCATCCATATGGCCATGAAGGAACTCAACATCTCATAAGTGGTATCTTATTCCAATTATTATAGACTAACCTAGATTAATAATTACCCAGGGGTAATTAGGATAGCTAGGCACCCCACTCCAGTACTCTTGCCTGGAAATCCCATGGACGGAGGAGCCTGGTAGGCTGCAGTCCATGGGGTCACTGAGAGTTGGACACAACTCAGTGACTTCACTTTCACTTTCATGCATTGGAGAAGGAAACGGCAACCTACTCCAGTGTTCTTGCTTGGAGAATCCCAGGGACGGCGGAGGGTGGTGGCTGCCATCTATGGGGTTGCACAAAGTCAGACACAACTGGAGCGACTTAGCAACAGCAGCAGATAAAGAAAAATAAGCAGCATTAGAGTAAGCTGCAGAGAACTCACATTTCATTTTTAGCTCTGCAAGTGTGCCCTAAGGCAAGTCCCTTTCTTTCTCCTGGATTCATTTCCTCATCTGTAAAATAAAGAAATTGGACTGTGTTTCATTTCTCTAAGATTTCTCTTGGATCCTTTATCATGTGACTCTGAGGCTTTCTATGTTGATTAAATACAAAGGAAATGAACACTTTCTGACCTCTTCAAAACTCTCCTTGTGGCTCAGCAATTTTTTTTTCATCCCAGATTGTCACCTTTGGTTATTTCCCAAAGTGAAAATTCCAAATTGTTATTCTCAATTTCTGTTCTACCAACAGATGGAATTTATTGAGGCAGATCAAGTCTGATCTCATAAACTCTCTTATTTATTTTGTTAACAGCTTTATTGAAGTAAAACTGACATATACTAAGCTGTACATATTTAAACAATACAATTTGATAAGTTTTGACATGTGTATACAGTCATGACACCATCATCGCCATCAGAATAATGGACATATCCCACACCCCCAAAGGTTTGCTTGTGCCCCTTGTAATCTCTACCTCCCTCCTTTGTCCTCCTCATGCCCAAGCAACCACTGACCTGCTGTCTTTCATTATGGGCCAGTCCATATTTTCTAGAATGTTACATAAATGGAATCATCAGTATGTATTGTTTTGTCTGACTCCTTTCACTCATTATAATTATTTTGAGATCCATCCACATTCCTTTTGTTAATAGAAAGGAGTTAAAAAAAAAAAAGGAGCTGGGTGACAGTCTATCATATGGATATACCACAATTTGTTTATCTATTCACTTGTTAATGGGCATTTGGGTGTTTGTAAGTTTTTAGCTATTATGTATAAAACTGCTATAAATATTTTCTTAAAAGTCTTTGTATGGACATATGTTTTCATTTCTCTTGGGCAAATGCTTAGGGGTTGAAAGGGTGGATCACACGTGGTAATGGTATGTTTCACGTTTTAGAAATCACCCAACTGTTTTCCAAAGTGGTTATGCCATTTTACATTCTTATTCACATTATATGAATATTCCAATTCTTCTATTTCCATGTCATAACTTAGTATGATCAGTTGTTCAGTCATGTCCAGCTCTTTGCAACCCTATGTACTGTAGCCCATCAGGCTCCTCTGCCCATGGACCAGTTGCCATTTTCTACTTTAGGGGATCTTCCTGACCCAGGAATCAAACGTGTCTCTTGTATCTCCTGCACTGGGAGGCAGATTCTTTACCAGTGAGTCTACCTGGGAAGCCCAAATATCCAATATTCACTATTAAGTATAGTGTTAGTCATAAGTTGTTTGTAAAGGCACTTTCTCTTTACCTCCAAAGACCCAGATCGCCAGATACAGTCACACTGGAGTTTAGGGCCGCAATATATGAATTTGGGGATGACAAAATTCAGTCAATTACAAAACTAATGAGCCTTGATACCCTACCATCTCTGTCTTTGAATCAGGGTGTTCAAACTATTAACAGCTGTGATTATTAATATAGTTAGATTTAAATTTATCATCCTGCTATTTGTTTTCCTTTTTTCCCATGTGTTCTTTGTTTTATCTGAATAAGGCTTCTATTATCTAAATAAGTCTCCTTTCTCTGAATAAGCCTTTATTTTATTTTCTGATTCCAACCAACCCCTTTTATTTTTAATTATTTATTTAAAGTTTTCATAGGAGTATAGTTGGCTTACAATGTTGTAGTTTATGCTGTACAGTTATATATACACATGTATCTACTCTTTTTTAGACTCTTTCCCCACCCCCATATAGGTCATCACAGAGTATTGAGTAGAGTTCTCTGTGCTATATAGTAGGTCCTTATTATTTATTTTATATTTGGCTGTGTGTGTATGTCAGTTCCAGTCTCTCAAGTTAATCCTCCCCTTCCCCTTCTCCCAGGTAACCATAAGTTTTTTCTTTAAAATAACTCACTGATTTTTGTCCTGCTTTCAGCTATTAGGCTGAGGCTGGATTATTCCTCTCTGGCCACAACCCATTCTTCATCTCAATGACCTACTTATCTCCTACTAGGTCATGAGGCTGATGGGCCAATATACTTTACCTCTAAAGCTGACAGAAATCAGACAAAGATAATACTCAAACATGTTGGAATATCATTTTAAGATTTTATAGAATTTGGTTATATTCACTTATCCATCTGATTTTCTCACCTGTCTTCCTTCAGACACTCTCCACATTTTCTCCTCAGCCATATACCTAATTGTGCTCATCTCCTTAATTACTTTATCCTCAGAATCTCTTCTCTCCTGCTTTACATTTGATCATGCTTTTCACTTTAAATACAGGTCTTCTTTCTCAGCTCTTTGTATGATGAAATCTTATGGACACTTAGAGACTCAGTTCTTGCTACTTTCTTATCAAGTCTGACCTGATCGTCTATCCAACCTCACTCACAAAGGAAAAGATTCCCTTCATTGGATTCTCAGAATGCTTTGTAGATGTGTCTGTTACAACAAAAACAAGCACTTTTCACATTATATACAATAAGTTCTCGCTTATCTGTTTTTCCCATGACATGTCAAAATCTTGAGGTTACAAAAGTCCATATATATTGTTTTAAAGTCTCTTTCAGATTGTTTTCATATAAGTCAAAATTCTTGGTTGTAAGCAACAGAAATAGAATTTCAGTTTTGTTGCCTGTTTTTGCTTCCCCACTAGCTTTACTGAAGTGTAATTGATAAAAAAAATTATTGTTATGTTTAAGGTACACAATGTGATAGTTTGATATACGTATACATTGTGAAATGAGTCCCACAATCAAATTATTTAACACATCTATCACATCACATAGTTACCTTTTTGGGTGGGTGAGAATGCTTAAGGTCTTTTGTGGTTCCATTCTTCACATTTAGGTTTCAGGATTGGCCCCACTAATTCCAGAACTGATCAAAGTGGCTCGTTCTGCTTACATTGTACAACAATGTGGCTTATGGTGAACACATTCTTTCCTACTGGGAGTCTGAGATTTGGGTATGAGCTAGGCAGAGGATACCTTATATTACCAAGCCCCCAATTAACATTCTAGGCATTGAGTCTTTAATGAGCTTCCCTGGTGGACAACATATCACATGTGCTGTAATAAATCCTTGCTGAGAGGATTAAGTGTGTCCTGTCTGACTCCACTGGGAAGGGACTCTTGGAAAATTTTAACTAGTTTCTGCCTAACTTCACCCATGTGCTTTTTTCTCTTTACTGATTATGCTTTGTATCCTTTCAGAGTAATAAATCCTAGCCCTGAGGAAAAATGTATGCAAAGTTCTGTGAGTCCTCCTAGCAAAACATTGAAACTCAGTGTGGTCTTGGGGACCCTTGGCATGAGAGACATCTCTTCAAGATAGTTTTTTAATGCCTTTGCTAGAGCCCTACAGATTTCATTGGTTCTGGAAAGTTTCTAGGTTAATCTTTTGGTTTGGCATTCCCTCTTCCACAGGATTGTATGAATTTGTAACCTCCCACACTTGTGGCACAGATTTGGGGTTCTGACTTCTGATGGATGGCTCTTTCCCTTGGTACAAAGGGAAGCTTCTTTGACACTTCCCTGGACAGTGATCAGTGTCTTTCCATTTTGTCATCATGGGCAGAGAGCTTTGTGAGCCATGGCTTTTGTGAGAAGCCCAAATCCTCACCTCTCATCCCCATGAGACCACCAGTGCCCCAGCTGTTGGCCTCTGAGGCTTATATTGGTATACTAGTCTTCTCTTGAGGGTTTTGGCACAAAGTCCTGTTTTGTTTCTCTGGTACCTGGGAGTTTTTGTTGCTTTCAGGCTTAGAATGTATTATTATTATTTTTTTTTTTTTGCCACATCCATGGTATGTGGGATCTTAGTTCCCCAACCAGGGATCGAACTTGGACCCCCTCCATTGGAATCATAGAGTCTGAACCACTGGACTGCCAAGGCAGTCCTGTATTAAATTTTTTGTTTGACTTTTTTTTTTTTACCAGCAATATTAATGCTTCAGGGTGATCCTATTATATCAGTCCTGTGCAACTTATTGCCTAAAAATTGGAACTGTGACTGAAGCGACGCAGCAGCAGCAACAGCAGCTTTCTCATCTTGAGTCCTCTGTAGCATGGAACCCAGACAAGGTATGTAGAAGGGATGAATAGATTGAATGTATGAATATATGGGTCATATGCAATGTTGCTGATCTTCCTCAGCCCTAGATTTGTTTCTCTATAGATTTATATCCGCAGAAATGAAGTCTTTGGTCATAGCAAGTCTCCTTGTTTATGATCTAAAACAAAATGAGGAAACTAATGTGAAAATCAATAACTTTCCTAGTTTGTGCACATTGCCCTTCCCAGTCAAGATTATAAAAATTGACCTGAGTATATATGTCTAAGCAGTAGTAATGCTCCCAACCCTTGAGAATACGGCAGAAATAAACTCTGGCTCTTGGCATTCCACTGAGGCATCATCTCAGAGGGACTGTGGTGAGTCTCCCTATTTCACTTAAGGGAGCAGAGAAGGTTCTTGGACTCTTGGAGGGATGGGTCATGGAATTCTGTCATTTAATAGAGGTCTCTCACACTATGTTTTGTGGACAATTCAGATTCACTTGTGGAATGATAGGAATCAAAAGAATCTTGTCTGGGATCATCCACCATTGTAATTCTTCTAATTAGCTCTGTCCAGGCTACCCTAGATACTATGCAGAGAAGGGTTATTAGTTTTTCCAGTTCTGAATACATGAAAGTGACATTGGTCTAATGACTTGCTAGGACTCTGGAGACGAGGGAGGGCTAGAATAGACAAGCTGATATAGTGGATAAAGACATAAAGGGAAGAGGTAAGCAAATTTGGGATAAATAGTAGAGGTAAATACTAAAATTCTGGAGCCCAAGAGGTGAGTTGGGGCTGGGACTTCTGTTATATACAATCTCAGACGACACTGCATACATATCCATCATAGTAATTGTTGTCACCAAGCAGAATAATCATTTGTAAGTCATTTGTTAATTGTGTCCTTCACATAACAGTAAATTCCATGAGGAGACGGACTATGTCTGTCTTACTTACTCCAGGATCTATACTGTCAGACACTGACTAAATATTTGTTGAATAAATGGAGTCATGAAATCAACCTATGTTGGGCCTTTTCCCTCAATCTTTTCCTGAATCAGATTGAACTTTGTATGGAACCTCCGAACTCACTGACCACCCACAGTTCCATTAATAAGCCCACTCCCCACCTCCCACCCCCAATTTCACCACTATTTATACAGCTCTGATCAGCTGCCTGGTCAAAGCAAAGGAGTTAAGCTCTTTGTTTCATTCCATTTTTTTTTTAATTTTCATTTTGGTTTCGCTAGGTTTTATAACTTCCACATAAAGTTAGTGAAAACATCCAAGATGCAGAAAAAATTAAAACAAACACCATTATATCTATAGTTTTGTAGTAGTATCTCTGACATACAGTAACCACAGAAAAGAAATCCAAAGCTTTCTTTCTCTCTTTTTAACCACGCACCACTGTGCCGATCAGTCACTTCGGGTCTTTAAAATTTGACCCAAGTGGCAAATGAACAACCTTTTCTTTGTGGTTACCCTCTTTAAAAAACGGGGCTTCCCAGGTAGTGCTAGTGGTAAAGAACCCACCTGCTAATGCAGGAGACTTAAGAGACATGGGTTTGATCCCTGGGATGGGAAGATCCACTGGAGGAGGAAATAGCAACCCGTCCATGGACAGAAGAAACCCGTGGGCTAAAAATCTTAAAAAGATAAGTACTGAGGTATACGAGTTTTTGAATTTTCTATTTAAAATTCACTGCTGCCTATTTACAATGAAGTATTTATCTCCAGGCCACCACTGACAGAAATCATATTTGAGTACAGGTGGTGCAGTGGTAAAGAATTTGCCTGCTAATGCTGGAGAAGTAGGTTTGATCCCTGGGTCAGGGAGATCCCCTGGAAGAGGAAACAGCAACTCATTCCAGTATTCTTGTTTGGAAAGTCCCATGGACAGAGGGCCTGGCGAGGTATAGTCCATGGGGCTGCAAAGGGTTGGATACAACTGAGTTCACACACACAAGTAATATTTGCTGTAAGTTGATAGACATTCTTAATTTTAATGTCTGAGGGCAAGGGTGTGACAACTCTGTAAGACATAGCTTTTTAGTATTCATTTCAGTGATAGGGTAAATAACATTTATATTTAAGGGAATTTAGTGTGACCGTTCAATCCTGTTAAAGAATCACTATCTATAACTCTGAAAAACAGGGTATTGTTTGGAATACCAGAATTTGTGGCCACCTCTGCCTCTGTTAGGAACATTTATCAGGGCTGATGTGCTTTATAAATCTGACTGGAGAAATTCTCAAGATGGCTTTTGTTCATACATTTATTGAATATCTACTATGTGTCAGGTACTACTTTCTATACAATATGTGACTCAGATTCTTATCTATTGCTATAAATTATATATATATATATATACACACACACAAAACCTGTAGCATAAGTCATAATATGATGTGTCAAAAGAGAGTTAAAGTGCTAAAGAGGGTTCAGAGGAGTCAGAAATAATTAAGGAGAGCTTGCAGGGAAGCTGGCCTGAAAAGTGCAGAGTATTTCAGCAGATAAAGAGGAGCATCAACAGAGCCTGAGGAAGATGAAGGCAGTTCACTGGGGCTGGTGTGATAGGTCCACAGAGGGGAGAGGAGGGGGTACATCTGGAAAAATGGGGTAGGACCAGAACACGTAGGGTATTGAATGCTAATCTAAGGAGTTTGAGTGTAATTTCTCATTGATAGTAATAAGCCACTGAATAATCCTGAACAGAAAACAAACAGGAAGGCTTTGATTAGGGCAATAGCATGATTGATATTCTACATATAAGTCATTGCTTTTCAAATCAGGTGGATCTCTAAAATCACGTTAGGGAATTTACTTTTTGTTATGTTTAATTTTTATTTTATATTGGAGTGCAGTTGATTAACAATGTGTTATTTCAGTGGTGCTGTTATACATACATATATCTATTCTTTTTTGAAGTTCCTTTCTTGGGGAGTTTATTTTAAAATGAAAATTTATGTTGAATAGTAGCAATGAAAGTGGGCACCCTTATCTTGTTC
>SJYC01110895.1:20-18277 GCA_006408675.1 Madoqua kirkii | reverse complement strand
AAAAATCTTGATTTAGCCTCACTACGAGAGGGGACCTTTCTGTAAATCTTCAGTCCTCGTTATAATTTTAGAGTTAAATTCTTTATAATTGAAAGCATTTGGCAAATAATGATTCATTTAAACTGTAGTTCTGATATATTACTCTAATTATTGTTACCATGCAGCGCCCTTTGGCCTGGAAGTGAAACCTGTGTCCTCTTGACACCAGAGGTTAACAGAGCAGGAAGTCAGAGCAGTGTGTGTGCCTGCGTGACCAGAATAATTCAGTAATTGTCTAATTACCTGAGGAGTCTGATGCCACTGCTAAAAATAGTATTAAAAAATTAAATGAAAGTCTTTTCTTGTTTCTCATAAGCCATCTGTTCTCTATTTTGGGCAACCATGTGTTCATGGGTATAAAACATGATTCATTCGAAAAGATCAGATCGCTTCTCCTCTGTTGGACAGAATATGTTTTTAATGGAACTTACTGTTCAGTAGCTCAGAAACGTCTCTCGCTTCCGAGACTCAGTTGTGGAGGTAGGGAGGCTATGATAAGTCTTTTGTCCTAAATTGCGGCTTAAAATCTGGAACCTATGTTGGTCAATTTGATATTTCTTTCTTCTTAAAAATTGTGGGGTTGGGGGAGGGTGTCAGATGAGGACTTCTCACCATTATCTCAGGAAAATTAAGTTGTTTATTTGTTCGACAAATATCGGAGGCAAGTTATCTCCCGCCCTTGGTGCTAGAGTTCAGTCGACGAGCTCTCTGTGCTCACAGTCAACAGGATCACCAGTAGACCAGCCAGCTGTAGTCAGTGAAGACAGTGGCGCAGGTGGTCCCCTGGAAGCGCGGCCCCCAGTGGGGGAGAGCCAATTAGGGGGTCAGGGGAAGGCATCTCTGAGGAGGTGACGTTGAATTTGGGGCCTGGATGATGAGGTGGAACAAGCTAATTCTGCAAAGATGTGGAAAATAGTGTTCCAGGCAGTGGGAACAGCAAGAGCGAGGCCCTGAGGCAGGATAAGGAGCTTGGAGAGAGGCTGGTCAGGTGGGCCACGGGCGGGGATCTGAGTGTTACTGATCACTAACTCATAGACTGCTGACAAGTGGTGTCTTTCTAGTGGCCTTAATTTTTTGTTACATTTTGAGGCAGTAGAGCAGCTCAGCATAGCACAGAGCAAAGCAGTAGAAGCCATTCTTCAAAGCAGAGCCTTCATGGTGCCCACGGGACCCAGGTGGGGATGGCACTGCTTGTCCTCCACCTTTGAGCTGCTGAGTGCGTTTCTTGGGGTTCCTCTACTCCACTGTGGGTTGGAAACCAGCCCCTAGCCCACGCCTCTCATTGGCAGGAAACTGAGGCCCAGAGGGCAGATGGTCACACAGCTTGCTTGAGGTCACACAGCTGTTGACACCTACCCAAGTATCAGACTCAGATTTCTCACCTTCAGTTCAGTTCAGTTCAGAAGCTCAGTCGTGTCCGACTCTTTGCGACCCCATGAACCGCAGCACGCCAGGCCTCCCTGTCCATCACCAACTCCCAGAGTTTACTCAGACTCACGTCCATCAAGTCCGTGATGCCATCCAGCCATCTCATCCTCTGTTGTCCCCTTCTCCTCCTCCTCTCAATCTTTCCCAGCATCAAGGTCTTTTCCAATGAGTCAGCTCTTCGCATCAGGTGGCCAAAGTATTGGAGTTTCAGCTTCAACGTCAGTCCTTCCAATGAACCCAGGACTGATCTCCTTTAGGATGGGCTGGGTGGATCTCCTTGCAGTCCAAGGGACTCTCAAGAGTCTTCTCCAACACCACAGTTCAAAAGCATCAACTCTTTGGTGCTCAGCTTTCTTCACAGTCCAACTCTCACATCCATACATGACCACAGGAAAAACCATAGCCTTGACTAGACAGACCTTAGTTGGCAAAGTAATGTCTCTGCTTTTCTCTTTACCTGTTGCGCAAAACCTTTTCCCCAAGACTTAACCCATGAAGAAGACAAGCCGTGAGCTGAGAGGCGTAGTGAAGAGGTGGATGAGGGCTGTGCAACCGGGCAGCCGCTTCTTAGAGGAGAATTAGGGTCCGTGGTCGGTGCTGAAGGCAGAGCTTGAGCACACTTCAGTTAACTCTTGAAAATCGACCTTGAGTGGACATCTGGTACCCTTTTGCAGTGTGTCGTTACTGACGTTCTCCTTGCCCTGCCCTGGGATGCTCGTCGCCCCCTAGAGCCCCGTTGAGGCTGTCTTCCATTTTAAACTTCGAGGAATGTACAGTTAAAACGGTGGCTCTAAACTAGGCAGGATTTTGGTCTCCATGGGGCATTTGGCAGCCTCTGAAGACATTTTTTGTTTGTTCTCCTGTGACACCTGGGGTGGTTTCTGGAGTCTAGAAGATGGAGCAGAGAAGCCGCTAAGCATCTGCTACATGGAGTATCCTGCCCTCCCCGCCCCCAATAGAGAATTATCTTCAAGTGTCAGCAGCTACCATTTAGCCGCTCAGTCATGTCCATCTCTTTTGCGACCCCATGGACTGTAGCCCGCCAGGCTCCTCTGTCCATGGGATTCCCCAGGCAGGAATACTGGAGTGGGGTGCCATTTCCTTTTCCTGACCCACGGATTGACCTTGGGTCTCCTGCATTGGCAGGCAGATTCTTGACCACTGAGCCCCCAGGGAAGCCCCGGATGTCAGCAGTGCTGAGGTCCGGGGCCCTGGTCTGAAACACCAGCAGGCTGGCAGTGCAGCGGAGCCCCCGACACCACCCAGCGTTCCCGGGTGGACTCGCCCACGTACCCGAAACTGTCATTTCTAACTGTTTATTTTGTGTTTGTTGATTTTGGCTGAGCCCCAGTGTCTGGATCCCTGAAGTGCGTGCCCCTTGGGTGGCAGGAGCTAGAGCAGGCGGGAGGGAAGCAGCGAGTCCGCCCGCCCCGCCCTCCCCTGGAGGCCCCTCCGCCTCCTGGTCCTCCTCGCCGCTTTCCTCTTCCGCAGCAGCCCCAGGACCCGCCGGCTCAGAAGGGCTCCGCGCCGACCACCAAGGTGCGGCGGACCATGAGCAGCCGCGTGCACGAAGCGGTCAAGGCCATCGCGCTCTGCCACAACGTCACCCCCGTGTACGAGTCCAACGGCGTCACCGACCAGGCCGAGGCCGAGAAGCAGTACGAGGACTCGTGCCGCGTGTACCAGGCGTCCAGCCCGGACGAGGTAAGCCCTGCGCGCGCCCGCCGCCCAGCCCAGCCCGCTGCGCAGCTGCGCCGGGGGAGCCACGTGTCGCGCGGGCGGGAGCCGGGTTGATGCTGGGTCCCTAAAGGCCCCGCCCTTCCTCTGGAAGGAGCAGTCTTGACCTTGAGAAGCATCATAGATCAGGGAAGAGCAAGAGATCTCTCTGTGGTTCAGACGGCCAGCACACGGGACACAGGTCCCTTAAAGAACCACATAGCATGCAATTGCCTGTTTAATCCGTGGTCGGTGCTGAAGGCAGAGCTTGAGCACACTTCAGTTAACTCTTGAAAATCGACCTTGAGTGGACATCTGGTACCCTTTTGCAGTGTGTCGTTACTGACGTTCTCCTTGCCCTGCCCTGGGATGCTCGTCGCCCCCTAGAGCCCCGTTGAGGCTGTCTTCCATTTTAAACTTCGAGGAATGTACAGTTAAAACGGTGGCTCTAAACTAGGCAGGATTTTGGTCTCCATGGGGCATTTGGCAGCCTCTGAAGACATTTTTTGTTTGTTCTCCTGTGACACCTGGGGTGGTTTCTGGAGTCTAGAAGATGGAGCAGAGAAGCCGCTAAGCATCTGCTACATGGAGTATCCTGCCCTCCCCGCCCCCAATAGAGAATTATCTTCAAGTGTCAGCAGCTACCATTTAGCCGCTCAGTCATGTCCATCTCTTTTGCGACCCCATGGACTGTAGCCCGCCAGGCTCCTCTGTCCATGGGATTCCCCAGGCAGGAATACTGGAGTGGGGTGCCATTTCCTTTTCCTGACCCACGGATTGACCTTGGGTCTCCTGCATTGGCAGGCAGATTCTTGACCACTGAGCCCCCAGGGAAGCCCCGGATGTCAGCAGTGCTGAGGTCCGGGGCCCTGGTCTGAAACACCAGCAGGCTGGCAGTGCAGCGGAGCCCCCGACACCACCCAGCGTTCCCGGGTGGACTCGCCCACGTACCCGAAACTGTCATTTCTAACTGTTTATTTTGTGTTTGTTGATTTTGGCTGAGCCCCAGTGTCTGGATCCCTGAAGTGCGTGCCCCTTGGGTGGCAGGAGCTAGAGCAGGCGGGAGGGAAGCAGCGAGTCCGCCCGCCCCGCCCTCCCCTGGAGGCCCCTCCGCCTCCTGGTCCTCCTCGCCGCTTTCCTCTTCCGCAGCAGCCCCAGGACCCGCCGGCTCAGAAGGGCTCCGCGCCGACCACCAAGGTGCGGCGGACCATGAGCAGCCGCGTGCACGAAGCGGTCAAGGCCATCGCGCTCTGCCACAACGTCACCCCCGTGTACGAGTCCAACGGCGTCACCGACCAGGCCGAGGCCGAGAAGCAGTACGAGGACTCGTGCCGCGTGTACCAGGCGTCCAGCCCGGACGAGGTAAGCCCTGCGCGCGCCCGCCGCCCAGCCCAGCCCGCTGCGCAGCTGCGCCGGGGGAGCCACGTGTCGCGCGGGCGGGAGCCGGGTTGATGCTGGGTCCCTAAAGGCCCCGCCCTTCCTCTGGAAGGAGCAGTCTTGACCTTGAGAAGCATCATAGATCAGGGAAGAGCAAGAGATCTCTCTGTGGTTCAGACGGCCAGCACACGGGACACAGGTCCCTTAAAGAACCACATAGCATGCAATTGCCTGTTTAACAGAAATACAGCTCCGTGTTTATTTTAATAGTATTTTCGTGGCGTTCTATAATCTCACCACAGTTGTTTTATTTAATTGATTAGTGAATTTTTCGGCTGCACAGGGTCTTTGTCGTGGTGCTTGGACCCAGTCATTGCCACGTGTGGGCTTAGTTGCCTAACAGCATGTGGGACCTTAGTTCCCCAACCAGGGATCGAACCTGAGTCCTTGTATTGGAAATCGGATTCTTAACCCCTGGACCACCAGGGAAGTCCCCACCATAGTCGACATTAGTACATTTTCACCACCCCAAAAGGAAGCCCTCCATGCCGTCTTCCCAGAGACCCCCACCGTTCCTCCCCACAGCCCCTGGCAAGCCCTGACCTGCGTTCTGTCTCAGCAGACTGACCTGTTCTGGACACTGCATGCAAATGGAAAACATCCACTGTGTCTCATTTTCTGCCTCATTTCTTTCACTTCGCATATGCTTTCAAGGTTAATCCATGTAGTAGTGTGTATCAGTACTTCATGCCTTGCTTTGAATGACCAGTATGCTTTCGGATGGATAATACTGTGTTCTATTTATCTGTTCTTTGGTTGATGGACCTGTGGAGTGTTCGTATATGTTTTTCTGTGAACATCTGTGTCCGGGTTTTTGTGTGGACATGTGTGTTCATTTCCCTCAGTGTGCGTATAGGAGAGGGATTACTGGGTCCTGTTAACTTTATGTTTGACCTCAGCCTGTCCTTCAGGTTGTGTCTGTCTGAGCTTTGCATACGATGTTGCGTCAGGTTACGCGTTTCTGGCACTGGCCTTGGTATCTGGAGTCACTCGATGTTGGCGTGTCCCGCTGTCAGAGATTCTCACGTAGGTTTCTTGACTAAGGTGGTGTCCCCTAGAAAACTTTTCTTCCAGGAGAAGTTGCCGTTTTCTGTGACTGACTTAACACCAGCCCCCTGGGTGACAGGATGAGGGCTTTAACCAGAGTTTGTTTTCAGAGCCCAGATTCTTTTACTTTCCTGCTAAACCTTTCACTAAACCATTTTTAGACACCGCAAGATATCGATTTTCATTAATTTGAGATATAGCCCCTCTACTAGGTTTTAGTGTATTTTTTTTTCTTAAAAAAGAGAGAATTTTAATTTTGGCAAGGGTTTTGCATCCTCCTTTTTTCACTTAATATTTTATCATGCCTGTTTCTAAATTTTGTTGAATATTATTAGAATACAGTTCTTTAGATTTACTGCCCACGAATGGACCATAACATCTTTTAACTGTGCTCATATTTCTGGAATTTAGATTATGCCTTAATTTCAAGGACTAGTAGTTAGAAACATTTCTAATGGGCATCCTTCACCTGATGTTTGTAGACATGGTGTAACTGGGTTCATGATTTCACCAGGTATCTTTCAGGGGCTCCCAGGGGCTAGGCACTAGGAGTCTACGTTAAACAAGACACCAGGCCACGTCCGTCGGGGCAGCTGGAGTGAGACAGTTGAGCACGTGGATCCTGGGTTCCCAGCTCCACACCTGGGCAGGTTTCTTATCTTCACGGTGGATCTGTGGCAGAGGACCCACAAGAGGGTGTTGTGAGGCTTTTAGTAAATGGTCAATAAATCCCGAGGGTCAAACTGAATGAATGTTTATGTAAGTACGAGAGCGCTTCCTGGAATTTTTTTTTAACCGTTTTACTCTTCCACCAGCGTTGCAGAGAATCCCAACTATTCTTACTATGAATTTCAAGAAGGAGGGAGGGGCTTCTGTGGTACATGAAGTTTTTTGTTTTTTTTTTTTTTATATGTATGTGATGACAGTTGACTCATTGGAAAAGCCACTGATGCTGGGAAAGATGGAGGGCAGAAGGAGAAGAAGGTGTCAGAGGATGAGATGGCTGGGTGGTATCCCTGATATAGCGGCCGTGAACTTGGGCAAACCTCGGGAGATGGCGAGTGATGGGGAGGGCAGGGGTGCTGCACTCCGTGGAATCACAAAAAGTTGGACACAACTGGGTTATTGAACAACATCAGTGACAGTTGACATTTACCATGTATCTGGAATTGTGAAACTGACTCTCTTATTATTTAATGCTTACAACAGTTTTGGGAAAGTGTGAAAGTATCAGTCATATCTGACTCTCTGTGAACCCATGGACTGTAGCCCATGGAATTCTCCAAGCAAAAGTACTGGAGTGGATTGCCATTCCCTTCTCCAGGGGATCTTCCTGACTCAGGTATCCAACCCTGGTCTCCCACATGGTAGGTGGATTCTTTACCGTCTAAACCACATCAGTGACTATTACTATTTAATGCTTCCAGCAGCGTTGGGAGGTGGTTTCTATCATGATTTCTGATTTACAGATGAGGAGATGGACGCACAGAGAGGGTAAGCACCTTCGCCAACGTTGCATAGCTGGTGAGCACCAAAGGTTGGACCCAGGCAGCGCCTGTTCTTGCTGGCTCAGCCTTCAGCCTCCTGGTAAAGCGTGTGGTTGAACAAACTGTAGACAAAAGCCTTGGTAGGTGGAGTCAAAGGAAATGTTGCAGGAAGGGAAACCTCTTCCAGGGCCTGAGAGCAGGGTCTTGTCTAATACTCAGAAAAGAGCTGTCTGAAGAGACAGACATGCTGGAGACTTCCCTGGGAAGGGGACCCCAGTAGAGAGCCGCAGGGTAGGGGAAGCAGGAGAATTGCTCCGCCATGTGGCTCCCAGCCCCGGGTTTTACGGTCATGGGATTCGTTTCCAGGTTTTCTCTGGCCAATCACTCTGACTCAGGGTCCTCTCTGGTAGCACATGAATTGCTCAGCCAGCAAGAAGGGTTCTGGGAGGTGGTGGGACACGTGGCGTCCCCTTTGGGCCTTTCCCGAGCTCCTCAGGTCGCTGCTGGCTTGTTAGTTCCGTGTTCCTTACTAGGGCCTCCTGTCTCGTGCAGATGGTTTACCCAGGGTGCCTGGTCAGGGTGGGGCCTTTCAGTGTGCACCCCCTAACAGAAGCAGGCTTTTCTCCTATGCCCCATTCGGCTGAACTGTTCCTGGGAAGGAAGGAATTCAGGCTGAAACTCATTCATGTGTTTTGAAAGTCTGGACCCCTCTAGAACATCAGTGAGCCAGTGGTTGACGTGGTCGAGGGAAGCACAACAGGAATCTTCTCCAGAGGTCAGGAAGGACATTTTGGTGCATCTTTCTTCCTCCTTCGCTGGGGCAACGGGATGTGTACCCTGGGAGAGTCCTCCTTCTGTCTGCTCAGTATTTGTGGAAGAGCTCAAACTGTGAGGCCCAGCTGATTTGTGACCACTGATATCTGAACCAGGCTTTTTAGGGGTGAAAAATGTGGTAGCCCTTGGCCACATTCTGAGATGGGAATTGTGTGCAGGAAGAGAAGAGGAGGGAGGGACTGCAGGTATGGATGAGTCTACTGATCTCTTGGGGCTTTTGCGCTGGAACCAAAAGCTTGTCACATTTAGCACTGTTTCTTCACCGGGGTTTGTCTGCTTGATCTTGCTTTTCAATTTGGGAATGGGAAGATGATACCACTGAATGGTCCATGTGAGAAAGGACCAGAGTCTTGATCGTTATGGGCTGGGAACCAGTAGCTTGTGGGTATTTGGTAGAATTTAAATTTGAACAGGTTCCAAGTGTTGGTGGTTGCATGAGCACTTCTGCCTCTGGGCTCCTGTTGGCTATTGACATGCATCTGTGGTGGTCTTTAATGCCTGCCTCACCCCTGGTTCCTGCTGAACTTTGATATGTTTGTTTTAGGGCTGTGCAGAGGTTTTTCCACAAAGGTAAATCTTCCAGGGAATGCTCTGTGCTTCTTAGCTCCTTTTTTTGTGAAAGAGAAGAGCCCTTTATCTCTGCTGTCCGTTAATCACCTTTGGATTCAGATTTGTTCTGTTTTGCTAAGATTCTGAATAGTGTTTCTTTTTTAAAAGATATTTTCTTTTGGTCTGCGGTGTCTTCATAGAGGTCAGTGTTACTTTCGTGGTTTCCTTTTCCCCATGACTTTTATTTTTTTTTTTACTACTCAAGTTATTTCAGGTTCATGATAGAATATATGAAAATGTAGAGAAGAACACAGGTAAGCCAAAACCCTACTAACTAAAGGTGTGTTGTTGTCAGTTGCTGAATTGTGTCCAGCTGTTTTTGACTCTGCAGTCTATAGCCCACCAGGCTCCTCTGTCCGTGGGATTATCCAGACAAGAACACTGGAGTGGGTTGCCATTTCCTTCTCTAGGGAATCTTCCCAGATCAGGGACTGAACCTGAGTCTCCTGCATTGGCAGGTGGATTCTTTACCACTGAGCCACCAGGGAAGCCCAGCTAAAAGATGTGACCACTGGTAATATTTTCCCCATCAACCTTTTAAACTACTTCAAAAGATGCATACCTCGAAACAGAAATCTGTTTATGTAAATAGGCCATCTGAAGAAAGTTGGCCGAATCTGTTGCCAATGAAATCTTTCAGAAAGTCGTCCTGTTTCCAGATCTCTTTGGGATTCCGTGTAGGAGCAGCGAGGTATAGAATCCTTCCTTTGAAATTCTATATCAATAAAGCCTCACTGGTGCGGGCAAGGTCAGTTGATGGAATACATACAGAAGCCAGTATCCGTTTTACTTCAGAGCTGCTGGAGTAATTCCTACCAGTTGGCCCAGGATTCATTTCCTGTAACAGAAAGCAGGATTTCCTAAATTTGTTTCCTGTGTGCATTCAGCCTGGGAAGCCTTGAAGTGTCTTTATTCAGCTATTGATTACAGCCTGGGGGCAGCACCCTCCCCCATCCCAGTACAGCAACTCCCCAGGGAAGTGAAATGGATGAAGTCTGCTGGGGAGAATTCCGCGCTGACCACATCCCATCCTTTCGAGGATGTTTGGCACCACCAGAGGTGGGGTGCAGTGGAGGGGACTTCTATAGACTCTGGAGATGGAGAGCATCCCTTCGTCCATTGAAATGTCAGGGGCTGGGAGTAATGCAGACGGGGTGACGTAACAGAGAGGTGTGCAGTGAAGGCACAGCTACTTGAGTGGATTTTACTTTTTGTTTCCCACTCCGGTCTTCTTGCCTGGAGAATCCCATGGGCGGAGGGGCCTGGTGGGCTGCAGTCCATGGGGTCGCTAAGAGTCGGACACGACTGAGTGACTTCACTTTCACTTTTCACTTTCATGCACTGGAGAAGGAAATGGCAGCCCACTCCGGTCTTCTTGCCTGGAGAATCCCATGGACAGAGGAGCCTGATGGGCTGCCGTCTATGGGGTCACAGAGTCAGACACGACTGAAGCAACTGAGCTGCTGCTGCTGCTAAGTCACTTCAGTCGTGTCCGACTCTGTGTGACCCCATAGACGACAGCCCACCAGGCTCCCCCATCCCTGGGATTCTCCAGGGAAGAACACTGGAGTGGGTTGCCATTTCCTTCTCCAGTGCATGAAAGTGAAAAGTAGAGGAGCCTGATGGGCTGCCGTCTATGGGGTCACAGAGTCAGACACGACTGAAGCAACTGAGCTGCTGCTGCTGCTAAGTCACTTCAGTCGTGTCCGACTCTGTGTGACCCCATAGACGACAGCCCACCAGGCTCCCCCATCCCTGGGATTCTCCAGGGAAGAACACTGGAGTGGGTTGCCATTTCCTTCTCCAGTGCATGAAAGTGAAAAGTCAAAGTGAAGTCGCTCAGTCGTGTCCGACTCTTAGCGACCCCATGGACTGCAGCCCACCAGGCTCCTCTGTCCATGGGGTTTTCCAGGCAAGAGGACTGGAGTGGGGGCCATTGCCTTCTTCGAAGCAACTGAGCACGCACTCATTATTAGAGCAACAGGCTTCCCTGGTGGCTCAGTGGTAAGGAATCCGCCTGCCAGTGCAGGAGACGGGGGTTCAGTCTTTGATCCGAGAAGGTCCCCCATGCCGGGGAACGACGGAGCCCGTGCACCCCAGTTGCTGAGCCTGTGCTCCAGAGCCTGGCTTTGTGACGAGACAAACCACCGAAGCACCGCTGCTCGAGAGGAAGCCGTGCTCTTTGCAATGAGAGGACCTGAGCAGCAGCGAAGCCCCGCGCGGCCGGAAATAAGTAAGTTCTAGATCCAAAAGAAAGGAGCAGCAAGAGCTTTCTATAGGAAAAGAAAAAAAATAAAGGAAAAAAAGCCAAAAATATTTTGATGTTTTTGCGGCCTTTCTCTGGGATGTGTGTGTGTGTATATATATATACCTTATGAGTTCAACGACCTTGACTGGTTCCCTTGCATTATCCCTTTCCGGTAACTGTCTATGATGGGAAGATTCTTAGTGACTGCTGAGATACAGCACAGGTTACTTTTCCCGTCTCCCAAGCGTGACATGTAGGTGGGCCCCTGTTTTGGCCGTCATGAATGACGTCGTGATGGAGGGCCTTGTGTATTTAGTCCCTCTGTGCATCGCAGCATGCATGGAAGGTCCCAGTTGTCTCCTTTTATGTTTTCTTAGCCCTGTTGCAGAGAGTGAGGCGAAAAGCTATAGGGGAAGGGAAGCTTGTGGCCTTGAGGAGGGGCTGGCAGCCTCCCAGTCTGATCGCAGCCTTGAGGCTTTTTTCCCCTTCCCTCCACGACTACATCCCTGTCTCTCCTGAACGCCTCCTGGTGCCTGCATCTTGGGCCCCAGGCCCTGGACAATGCCAGCATTCAGATACGTGCACGGCGGAGCGTGGAGGGTTGACGCAGAGTGGCTTGGGAGGATGATGGAGCTCCACCGTCACGTGCCAGGCGCTCAGGCCCGAGGGTGAGGTCAGAGAACAGAGGTCGGGAACTTGATAAAAACCCTCCGTCAGTGTCATTTATTAACCGCCAGGCTGGAATCTTGAAATAGGGCTTCGGTTGCTCAGAAGAGAGGGGTCCTGTGTAAAAGGCAGGACCCTGGGGTTGTGGGGGACACTAGAAAAGTGTCGTATTACCCTGTTTGTTTGAGCTGATCTGTGGACAGACATGTGAAAATTCTGTCCTGTATTGTGTTAGTTTGGGCCAGCGTGGATTAAGTAGTCGTTTCTGAATGGCTAAATTTTAACGGAGGGGATGCCACCCTTCCTTCTCAGATATTCTCAGAGTTAAGTGATAGGAGGCTGAATTTTGAGTATAAGATCAAGGAAATTTAGATCAGGGAGTGGCCCTTTATTCTGCTACCTTGATCACTGATTCTTTGTGAAAAAAATGTTTTAGCCACAGTACGTGGTGTGCTGTTTCAAATCCTGAAAGATGATGCTGTGAAATTTGCTGCTCTCAATATGCCAGCCAATTTGGAAAACTCAGCAGTGGCCACAGGACTGGAAAAGGTCAGGTTTCATTCCAATTCCAAAGAAAGGCAGTGCCAAAGAATGCTCAAACTACTACACCGTTGCACTTATCTCACATGCTAGTAAAGTAATGCTCAAAATTCTCCAAGCCAGGCTTCAGCAATACGTGAACCATGAACTTCCTGATGTTCAAGCTGGTTTTAGAAAAGGCAGACGAACCAGAGATCAAATTGCCAACATCCACTGGATCATGGAAAAAGCAGGAGAGTTCCAGAAAAACATCTATTTCTGCTTTATTGACTATGCCAACGCCTTTGACTGTGTGGATCACAATAAACTGTAGAAAATTCTGAAAGAGATGGGAATACCAGACCACCTGACCTGCCTGTTGAGAAATCTGTATGCAGGTCAGGAAGCAAGAGTTAGAACTGGACATGGAACAACAGACTGGTTCCAAATAGGAAAAGGAGTACGTCAAGGCTGTATATTGTCACTCTGCTTATTTAACTTATACGCAGAGTACATCATGAGAAACGCTGGACTGGAAGAAACACAAGCTGGAATCAAGATTGCCGGGAGAAATATCAATAACCTCAGATATGCAGATGATACACCCTTATGGCAGAAAGTGAAGAGGAACTAAAAAGCCTCTTGATGAAAGTGAAAGAGGAGAGTGAAAAAGTTGGCTTAAAGCTCAACATTCAGAAAACGAAAATCATGGCATCCGGTCCCTTCACGTCATGGGAAATAGATGGGGAACAGTGGAAACAGTGTCAGACTTTATTTTGGGGGGCTCCAAAATCACTGCAGATGGTGACTGCAGCCATGAAATTAAAAGACACTTACTCCTTGGAAGAAAAGTTATGACCAGCCTGGATAGTATATTCAAAAGCAGAGACATTACTTTGCCAACTAAGGTCGGTCTAGTCAAGGCTATAGTTTTTCCTGTGGTCACGTATGGATGTGAGAGTTGGACTGTGAAGAAGGCTGAGCGCCGAAGAATTGATGCTTTTGAACTGTGGTGTTGGAGAAGACTCTTGAGAGTCCCTTGGACTGCAAGGAGATCCACCCAGTCCATTCTGAAGGAGATCAGCCCTGGGATTTCTCTGGAAGGAATGATGCTAAAGCTGAAACTCCAGTACTTTGGCCACCTCATGTGAAGAGTTGACTCACTGGGAAAGACTATGATGCTGGGAGGGATTGGGGGCAGGAGGAGAAGGGGACGGCCGAGGATGAGATGGCTGGATGGCATCACGGACTCGATGGACGTGAGTCTGAGTGAACTCTGGGAGTTGGTGATGGACAGGAAGGCCTGGCGTGCTGCGATTCATGGGGTCGCAAAGAGTCAGCGCCTGAACTGAACTGAACGTGGTATGTAGGACCTTAGTTCCCGGACCAGCTATTAAACCCGCATCCGCTGCAGTGCAACCTTAGTCTTTACTCCTGAACACCCAGGGGAGCTGCCTGTCCACTGATTCTTAAATGTTGCTGGCTCCATGATGTCTTTTTTTTTTAATCAGCAAACTTTAAAAATCACTTTGTGTTCTGTAAGAGTCAGCTTCTCCTGAGAAAGCTCAGAACGGATAGACGGGGTCTGCCTTCTGCCTGGCAGCAGTGAGCCGAGCGGGTGGCTGCTGCTTCTGTTTCTCCGGGCGCGCCCCCCACAGCGCCCCAGAGGCCTGCCCGCCCCTGCCCCCTGCCTGCCCTGTTCCCGTCAACAGTCAGACCTGCAGCCGTTGTGTGGCACATTTTGGAACCTGTTTGTTTTTTAAAAAGTTTATTTTTTTAGGATCATTGCTTTCCAGCGTTGTACTGCCTTCTGCCGTATGTCACCACGAATCAGCCACAGGTGTTCATATGTCCCCTCCCTCTTGAAGCCCTCTCCCGCCGCCCACTGCATCCCCCAACCTGGGTTGTCACAGGGCCCCAGGTTGAGCGCCTTGTGTTACGTGGTCACTTCCCAGTGGCTCTCTGGTTGGTGGGGAGGCTGTGTGCATCTCAGTGCAGCTCTCTCGGCCCAGCCCGCCCTCTCCCGCCCCTGCTGTGTCCTCAGGTCTCGCCTCTGTCTGAGTCTCTCTTCCTGCCTTGCAGAGAGGTTCAGCAGTGTTTCTAAATTCCATGTGTGTGCTTTAATATATGGTATTTGCCTCTTTGTGACTTCACTGTGTATGACAGGCTCTGAGTTCATCCAGTTAGTACTGACTCACATTTTATGTTCCTTTTAAGACTGCATAGTATTCCGTTGTATGTACGTGTACCGTAACTTCTTTATCTGTCGTCTTTCGATGGACATCCGGGGTTGCTTCCTTGTCCTCGCTGTTGTAAACAGCGCTGCAGTGAATATTGAGGTGTGTGTGTCTTTTTCAGTTACGGTTTTTCCGGGCATATGCCCTGTAGTGGGATTGCTGGGTCATATGGTGGTTTTATGAAACTTATTTCTTCAGTAAAGAATACCCTAGGTCTGTGGATACATTTATAATACTGGAAGGCTGGCTTCAGGGAGACTGGCCACTCTTTGTAAGCCTGGCTGTTTATCTGATTGAAGGCAACCAAAGAACCCTTTTATTAATAAATCAGATAGCGGGTTTGTGCGAATTCAAGGCTCTTTAGCCTGCCTGGCGTAATTCCCAAGCACACGTTGCTGGGTACCAAGGGAAAATATTAAAACTTATCACAGATGGCCCATTGCTGACCAACAGATGATGAAGAAGCCCTTTCACGGGCGGCTCTGGCGAGAGTTCTTGAGCTGGGCTTCTGTTTTCACGGGGGCAGGGTCGAGTGGCAGACCCTGTTTTGTTTGTTTCTTCTCCTGACCCAAACCGGAATATGCAGCCAACTCACCGGGCTGGATCCCGCCTCAGGCACTTCCTTGGTTTCCAGCTTTTGCCTTTGACTCTTCATTTGTTTATTCATTTACCTGATACATTTGTGAATGCTCGCTCAGCCGTGTCCAGCTCTTTGTGACCTGGTGGATTGTAGCCCACCAGGCTCCTCCGTCCATGGGATTCTCCAGGCAAGAGTGCTGGAATGGGTGGTCATTTCCTTCTCCAGGAGATACTCGCTGTGTAGGGACCGAACCTGTGCCTCCTGCGTTGACAGGCGGTTCTTTAACACTGAGCCACTTACGGGGTGTCTTTTCCTGCTGCCGTTTTGACCTCTAGATAGCTTCACCTGGGGCCCTCTAAGACCCCTACTCAGTAAGACTCAGTGATACCCCAGGTGAGACTTGATGATTTGGCAATATGGAATGATTCTTTTGAACTAAAGCTCTCACTGCCTAGGGGAAGAAGTAGCTTTATTCACATACTCTTGTTCTGCGAAGGGGGATAGCTAGTATCCCTTCTTGACCCCTGAAATGTCTGTCTCCACCGCAGTTGAGAAGGCCTATATAGCCCCCCCATTCTAAATGGCTCGCTTCTGAGTAGGCCCCAGGGGATTTTATGTCTTCGGATAGAGATCAGCTTTAAATTAAGGCTGACTTAATGTTAGTTGAAGTAAGAGAGTAGAAGGTGAGAAAGAAAGGCCCCCCGCAGGACTCATATCCTGTTGGAATCGGCCCCTGAGGAGACCTGCGAGCTTTTGATTGGGACCTTGGACCCCGGGGTGAGGGTGGGGGCGGTGGGGGTGTTGCTGTGGCCGAATGCGGGCTGAGACGGTGTTTCCGAGGCTTGCAGTTCACGCTCCCTGGGAGCACGTGTTGCTGGTGCTCATTTGAGATTTCCGGTTCAGTTTTCCCTCCAGCGCAGTCCTGTGGGGTCTGTGCCTGGGGCATCTGGGCTGGCTGAGGCCAGAACTGCCCCCACAGCTCTGAAAGCCGCTTCCCGTTTCGGATCCTTTCTTTTCTTTCTTCTTTTCTGGGGCCAGCACTGGGGCTCCGTTGCTGCTCGAGGGCTCTCTCGGTGCAGTGAGTGGGGGCCGCCCGTCGTTGTGGTGCACGGCTTCTCACTCTAAGGGCCTCTCGTTGTGAAGTCTAGGGCGTGTGGGCTCAGTAGTCATGGCAAACGGGCTGAGCCGCTGCGCAGCAGGTGGAACCTTCCTGGACCAGGGACCGGCCCGTGTCCTCTGCATTCGCTGCTGGACTCTTAGCCACTGGACCACCAGGGAATTCCTCTTAATTGACATTTCGGGGACTTAGCATATCTCCTTGAAGCCTAGCATCTCAGACTTTTCACATCATTTCAGAATAATTAAATACGTTTTTAAGGAGTGAAGTAATAGTTGTTTAAAAGCAAGGATGAAAAAAAAATCTGTTCCCTAGCAGTTGTGTTAGAAAGCATCAGAGGAAGAAATATTTTTTGTTTGTTACTAAATTGGTATGTAAAGGAGGATGTAATTTGATCAAGCTTTTGAGTCTTGTATAAACCTAGGTATTTATAATATCTCACATTGTGTAGGGATATTTATTTACTTAATCAAAATTAAAAATGCCAAAAATAAAAGAAATACATGTATACGCTAAAATATGTCAGTAGTATACATGGAGAAAAGGAAAAGCTGGAAGGAATTTCTCTTCGTGTGTAATACCCAGTGAGCATTTTAATGAAAGTGAAAGTCGCTCAGTTGTGTCTGACTCTTTGCAACCCCATGTACTATACAGGTGTCCCACATTACAGCTGGATTCTGAGCCACCAGGGAAGCCCAAGAATACTGGAATGATCTCCAGTGGATCTTCCTGACTGAGGAATCCAACTGGGGTCTCCTGCTCGCAGACGGATTCTTTACCAGTTGAGCTACTACTCAGTGTTCTTTTTCATATATCTGGATGAGACTTTTAAAATATTTACTGATTTTTGTCATTTTAAACTTTGAAAGAAAATTGTTAGCAGATAAGACAGGCCATACTGAAATTGAGAGTGATTAGAACAAGCAGTTACATGAATGCATTTCTGAAGACTTATACAAGTTAGTAGCAAAAACTAAATTACTACTTGGGGCTTCCCTGGCAGTCCAGGGAAGGCAGAGGATGTGGGGCCATCCCTGGTTGGGGAGCTAAGACCCTACACGCCTGTGGCCCAAAAGCCAAAACAAAAAACAGAAGCAGTAGCATAACAAACTCAATAAACCCTTAAAAAAAAATTACTTGATTAGCCCTCTCTTTGGAGGCGGAGGTCGGTGGGGACCAGGAGGTGGAGGTCCGTGGGGACCAGGAGGTGGAGGTCGCTGGGGACCTGGAGGTGGAGGTCGCTGGGGACCAGGAGGTGGGCATGTTTGGGGGCTGTTACTCTGCCCCCAGTGCCTCCTGCCGACTTTCTGGTGGTGACGGGGAGTCAGGGGTGGCCAGGCGCTCACTGAGGATACGCTGATGCGCATGCATCTGGTGTTTTGAGAACGGGCGCCTGGATGGCCCAGGATGGGCACTTGTCTTGGGCCTCGGTTAGATCTCATCTCAGCCCGTCTAGCTGCCGGTTGGGAGCAGCTCCCCTCCTGTCTGTCTCTTCATCCCCCATGTGGAGCTGGTTGGCAGCGCCTGCCTCCGCGGGCTCTTCTGACAAGTAAACACGACGCTGTCACCCACACACCGTAGCTCTTCATCCTTGCCGTCCCCCTTCTGGTGGCAGCGGGGGGCCGGGGCTGGATGGTCGCCCTTCCCAGTTCCCCCTTTTCTGCTCCTCTTTCCTTCTTTCTCTGAAGACCCCAGGCCAGGTTCATCTGCAGACGTGTCTCATCTTCTTCACAGGCATTTAAAACATGCAGCTTACGTGCTTACGTTGAAAAGCTGAGAATGCTCGGGGACAAGGTCAGGTTTCTGGTTTTTCTTGAGAAGCTGGAAGCCGTGCCCACCCTGGACCTCCATTCCCGGGGGCAGCCGCCTCCAGCTGGGGCTTGGGCCCTTGCCGGCCGCCGTCCCCAGCGGTCTGGTCCTCACCTTGGAAGCTGCATCCTCCGTGCCTTTTGATGGGCCGCAAAGCTAGCCTTGCTCAGGCTGTGAACACCTGTAGCTGGTGACTGGACCAGCTCCCCAGCAAGAGCAGAGAGCGGTAGAGGGCATGGCTGGGCACCGGGCGAACCCAGGTTCGGCCCCGGAACATCACCGCTCACAACTTGGGAGCTTATCCGAGCCTCGGTCCCTTCACTGGCACGGACCAGCATTCTCACCCTCGTCGGGCCTGCCGGGTGGGATGGGGTGGGGTGGTTCTCTGTCGGGGAGGGGCTGTCCCGTGTGGTGTAGAATGTCTAGCAGTTCCTGGCCTCCCCACAAGATGCCAGGAGCGAATGTCCACGCTCTGCTTGGCCGT
>SJYC01110894.1:0-31508 GCA_006408675.1 Madoqua kirkii | reverse complement strand
CTTCCTGGTTTTGCATCCTTCCTCCCCACAAGGGCCTGTCTCTTATACACATCTAGATGTGTATAAGAGACAGGCCCCGCCCCGTCCTGCTCCTCCTTTCCCGATATTCGCAGTTTGCTTGGTGAAGGTTCTTCCTGACGAGACCCCTGCTTGCACTGGTCACCCTTGAACCTGTGTAGCTCTCTCCGCAGTCTGGCTCGTGGCTGCTTTAGGGAAGAGAAGGCAGCCGTGAGCCCGGGGCCCCCACAGGCCTGAGAGGGGTGCTGGCGTGTCACCGGGCCAGCGCGGCCTCCCCGAGGGACGCAGGCTCCGCTCAAGCTCACCTGTCTCTGCGTGCCCGTCCACCTTCCTGTTCATTTGCTTGACCCATGCATTGGGACGCCCGCCTGTGTGTCCGACCTTTGGCCCTTGTCTCGTTTAGGTGGCCCTGGTGCAGTGGACCGAAAGTGTGGGCTTAACGCTGGTGGGCCGTGACCAGTCTTCCATGCAGCTGAGGACCCCTGGCGACCAGATCCTGAACTTCACCATCTTGCAGCTCTTCCCCTTTACCTACGAAAGCAAACGCATGGGCATCATCGTCAGGGTGAGCTGTCTTTCGTTTATGGCTAAAAATTTTGTTTTTGTTTTTTAAAAATCACAGCTAAGTCTGGTGTGTGTCTCTGGCTGGACGCTCTTTCTTACCCCTTTCTTTCCTCTAGTACGGCCTGTTGTTCAGACTAACAAGAGGATACAGTCCCCTCTGCAGTAAGAGAATTTGTCCTTCAGTTGGACAGATCTCTGATAGCTGCTCAGCTTTTTGGTCAACCCCATTTCAGAGGGAAAGGTCTAATGAGTGTAGATCGGGCAACTCTTGGTAATAATACATTTCTCATTGTATATTTGTTGATTTAATTAAAATATATTCTTTTCTATTGAGGTGAAATCCTTGACATGTTAATTTATTACCACTTACTACATTCATAATGTCGTACAGCCATTTGAAGCATTTGCATCACCCCCAAAGGAAACCTCACCGCATTAAGCAGTCACTCCTCAAACCTCCTTGCCTGTCGTCTTTGGAAGTCTCCAGTCTTCTTTCTGTCCCTAGGATTTATTTGTTCTGGGCAGTTCACGTAAGTGAGATCACACAGTATTCCTGGCTCCTTTCACTTAGCCTAAGGTTTTAGGGATTCATTCATGCTGTTGCCTGTATCCATGATCATTCCTTTTTATGGCTGAATGATACTTCATGTTGGTTATCCATTCACCCATGAGTGGGCATTTGAGCTGTCTGCACCTTTTGGCTGTTGTGAATGATTGGCTGCTGTGAACACTCATATAAAAGGATGTAAGTACCTATTCCCAGTAGATGCCTCGCAGTGGAATAGTTGGGTCTGTTTCCCAACTGCTGGATAATTCTCTTTTAACTTTATGAGAAACTGCCACAACTTTTCTGCAAAACGATGCACTCTTTACATTCTACCATGTGAAGTTCTGGTTTCTCTTCCTCAGTGCCTGTTATTTTCCATTTTTCTTTTCGATGTAGCCATCCTGGTTGCTATGAAGTGCTATTTCATTGTGGTTTTGATTTGCATTTCTCTAACGGCTAATGATGTTGAGCCTCTTGACATATTATTGGTCGCCTGTATTTCTTCCTTGGAGACACGTCTGTTCAAGTCATTTGCCCACTTATTAGTTGGGTTGTCTTTTATTGCTGTCTTGCGAGAGTTCATGATATGGTCTAGGTCCCTTATCAGAGATGTGACATATTCATATTTTCTCTCATTCTGCAGCTTATGTTTTTGTTTTCTTGATAAAATTCTTTTCATGCACATAAGTTACTCATTTTGATGAAGTCCAATTTATTTTTTTCCTGTGTTGCTCTTGACTTTGGTGTCATACCTACGAGTCATGAACTAAACCCAAGGTCATGAAAAATCACCCCCATGTTTTCTTTGGAAGGTTTCTGTAGTTTTTCTCTTCTGCTCTGCAGTCCGTTCTGAGTGAGGCTTGTGTGTGGCGTGAGGTGGGGGTTTTAGCTCCACTCTTTGGCCTGTGGATATACAGCTGTTCCAGCATCGTTTGTTGCAGAGACCATTGTTTCCCCATCGAATAGTCTTGACACCTTTATCGTAGTGAAATATTTTCGGTGATTTTTCATTCATACAATCACAAAAGTTACTGAAAAACGTGTGATCACACGGCAGGCAGTGTGTCATTTTGGCCTGGATGTTTCAGATTTTCTTTTTAAATTTTTTGAAACTTTTATGGAAGTACAGCGTACACAGAGAAAGGTGCAGACTTCATAAATGTGCAGCTTAAGTGTTTGCAAAATTAGCCCAACTTGCCTGGCGCCCAGAACAAGGCCAGAACACCTCCACCGCCACCCCAGAGGCTCCCTGTGCCCCTTCCTGGTTTTGCATCCTTCCTCCCCACAAGGGCCTCACCGCTGTCCCATTGCTACCACGGACTGAGTTTGTCTCTTTGAGCTTTACATGAAGGAAGCTGTAGATGCCCTTTAAAATCCTGCCTTAAAATTGCTTTTATTTTTAATCAGTTTTATATTTTACCAAAAAAAATTTGATATACTTTTGGAGAAGGAAATGACAACCCACTCCAGCATTCTTGCCTGGGAAATCCCGTGGACACAGGAGCCTGGCGGGCCGTCCAGTCCAAGGGGTTGCCAGGGTCAAACACAACTTAGCGACTAAGCAGCGGCAGCAGACGCACTTTCGGCTCCTTCTGTTATCCGAAGCGGGTCACTGGGTCCAGCCCCTCACTTGACGGGGGAGTGGGGGTCACTGAAGAGGCGCTTCCCCAGGTTAAATTTGGACAGGGTCCTGACGGTCCAGTGATACGCAGCAGGGAGCCTGCCTTGAAAATAATACCCTTTAAGGGCTTTATGTCCCTGAGGCCAGTAGGTCCTCAGACTCTACCGGGTGTATATCCTTGGCAGTTTTTAAGTGGGACGAGGGCTTTTCTGCCTTGCAGCCCCTGCTTCCCACTGGCCTGCACCCTGCCTGCCCCGTGCCTTCAAACCACGGCTTGACTTCATGTCTGATGTCAAGAATGTCCATGGCCTGGAAGCAGCCACGTGAATCCTGTGGGTGGGTGTTTCCGGAGAAATTAGAGTCATTATCTCCTACTTTGATTTTGTCCCAGCCATTATTTTTCCAAGTTCTAGGGCCGTGGGCTCTGCTGGAGTCATTTGGGGGCCGAGTCATCATCAGATAGTCCCGATATCAGCTGTTCTGGAAGCGGGCGCAGTACATCCCCTCCCGTGCGTTGCGAAGGGCTCTCGTGCCCCGGCTCGCGGCATAGTTTACGAGCCCGTGACCCCTGGCTCTGCCCACAGCAAGAACGGGGTGTATGTCTGGGATACTGTTGGATGGGCTCTCTGTCCTTCCCAGGTCATACTTTGAAAAATCAGCAGCCTCCTAAGGCATTCAGAACAAATACATGTTAAAGCAGGGGGTAGATCCATCCATCTGTGTTTCCACCACCCAAAGACTGACTCACTCACTCCCGCCTTTCCAGGGAATTTCCCTTCTGTTTTTTCTCTAAGCATAAATGAGTGTAAATGGCCACACACATGTTTATAAAATTGACATCAAACTCTACCTAAAACTTTGTAAAGTCCCGCCCCCTCCATTGAACGATAGGTATGCTAGAAATATTCTTCTGTCATTAAAACATGATTTTTATGAGCGCTTAGCATTCTGTTGGAAAAAAAATGTAGCATCATTTAATCAAATGTTGCTTTCTTGGACACTTAGATTGTTTTCTGTGTCTCGGTACAAACAGTGAATCCGTGCACGTCCATCTTTGTTAGCTGTCTTTAATGAAACGCAGGTTATTTTGCTGATATTTCTATTTCCTGGCCTGTCTACCTCTTTGTCTTTGCTTTTGCTGAGTACAGCTCAGGGCTGTGGGACTAGCTCACCTCTCTGCACAAACCTCACTGTCCTCTTTTCACCAAATGTCTCTCATTCTGGAGCCATCTTACCCCCAGGGGACGTCGAGATGTCTGGAGACATTTTTTGGTTGTTACAACTCAGAGGGTGGTGCCACTGGCATGTAGTGGGTAGAGGCCAGGACAGCCTCCTAACAAAGAACGTTCCACCCTGGTCATCGTGCCAGGGCTGAGAAACTCTGTTCTCAGGTGTCCATCTTTTCTGCCTGTTGTTGGTCCAGTTACCTGATGTGAGGAGGTTTGCCCTCAGTTACAAACGCTTCTCAACTTGGTTTAGTGACTGTTGACAGTGTTTTGTTTTTATTTATTTATTTGGCTCAGTTGGGTCTTGGTTGCAGCACACAGGCCCTTGTTATGGTGCTCGGGCTTAGCTGCTCTCCAGCATGTGGAATCTTAGTTCCTTGATCAGGGGTCAAACTCGTGTCCCTTGTATTGCAAGGTGAATTCTTAAGCGCCAGGCCAGCGGGGAAGTCCCCGTCAACCCTCAAACACCCGTGAGCTCGTGGGCGGAACTGAGCGGCCATCTGAACACTCAGCAAAGCAAGGTCTGGTCTGTGCGTGCCTCTCTCTCCTGAGGTCGGCCAGGTTCGAGAAGCCGGTTTCCCGGGGCTCGTGTGTCCGGCTCTGGGCCGCTAGCTTCATCTTTGTTGCTTTACAAGATGTTCCATCGCCCTTCCCACGCCCTTCCCATGTGGCGTGCTGAAGTCAGATTGGTGGTAGAGGCCCAGTGACCCTTGCCATTGTCTGAATAAAAGAAGCCTTTGAACAGGTGCCAGAATCGGACCACAGTGGAAAAAGATGAGGCCCCCAAACGATGCAGTGCAGCGGGCAGACCTCTGTAAACTTACAGCGTAATCTTGCCATAATATGGGAACGGAGTAACCTCGCGATGAACTTGGTGGGAGGAAGTGACTAAGGGGAGGAGAGAGTTGGTGCAGTGTTTATATTGGCCGAGATGCCCAAGCTCTTCTGAGCTCCTTCTGGAGCAGACGAAGCTGGGGTGGGGGGCATTGTTTCCCACAGCGCCTTTTGGGTGAAGGGGAAACGAAAGAAGCAAAAAGAGAAACCTGAGGTGTTCATGTTCGGGCCCCGTAGCTGTCTTTGGCCCGGGTCACAAGCAAGCATAGATGCAGCCCATCAGAGCAGCAGCCTGCATTTGTAAAGCAGCTAAGGTGCAGGTGCCTCTTCGGGGCCTGTGGGTGCTTTTACAAGTAAGCACGCTGTTCGAAAGGATGGTCAGTGACCAGAGGCGTTCAGAAGTTACTTTAGAAGATGAAGCCGTACCACTGGTTTGACACTGGGTTTTCATTTCCTCTTCCATGAGGAGCTTAGAGACCGTGCATTCTGGGCGTCCTGGGGCAGCAGAGTTTAGGCACAGAGGGTGGTGGTTGAGCTGTTCCCCTTGCCCATCTCCACTGCCTCCAGGTTCCCTGTGATGAAGGTCATTGAGGAAAGAGTCATGCAATAAGAATCAGCAATTTCACCGTCAGTTCCTTCAAGCCAGGGCTTCTCAACTTCCGCACTGTTGACGTTTGGGGTCGGATGATTCTCTCTTGTGGCGACTGCCCTGGGCATCGCAGGCTGATTGTTGTTGTTCAGTCGCTAAGTCATGTCCAGCTCTTTGTGACCCCATGAACTGTAGCATACAGGCTTCTCTGTCCATGGGATTTCCCAGGCAAGAAGACTGGAGTGGGTTGCCATTTCCTTCTTCAGAGGATCGTCCCCACCCAGGGGCATGGGCAGGCGGGTTCTTTACCACTGAGCCCCCTGGGGAGCCCCCAGGATGGGCAGCAGCATCCTGTTCTCTAGCCTTTATATGCGGGTAGCACCTCTGGGTTGAGACAGTGAGATACGTGTCCAGACGAGTTGGAAGTCCCCTGGGGACAAAACCACCCTCATTCAGACCCCTGTTTTCTACAAGCAGCGCAGCTGAGGGTCTCGAGTTACTGTCACTCCAACAGGAGTAATAACACCGGGCCAGCAGTTTTGTAGGTGTTGGCCCTTGGCTCGCTACTCTATGTAGATTATCTCATTTAAGCCCCAGCAAGCCACGTGGTAAGAATCTTTAGGATCCCGGCTTCACGGAGGAGGACAGCGAGGTCTAGAGATGAGAAGCGGTCTGTCCAGGTGCACACAGCCGGGAGCTGGAGCTGGGTCTAAGCATCTGATGCCTGAGCTGCGATGTCACCCTCTTCCCAGAACAGCTGGTCGGTGTGGACCGAGAATCTGGGTACCTTCTTCTCTAGCTGAGTCCTTGGGTTGAGGGCTGAGCTAGGGTCCAGCTGGACCTCATTTAGCATCCAGCTTTACCTAGATCGGCGTTCTCAGCTGAGGCGCTGTGTCCTTGAGGGGATGTTCGTTCATATCTGGAGAGATTTAGGTTGTCGTCATGGGGCTTAAAGCTGGCATCTAGTGGGGAGAGGCCCAGGGGTGCTGCCAGAGATGGTGCGATGCACAGTCCAACCTTCTCGTGGCAAAGAATTCTCCAGCCCCTCCCTAGTGTTAACATCACCGAGGCTGAGACGCCCTGGCCCCGAGAATTATCTTACTTCCCGAACTCCTTTCAGCCTCACTGGCAACCCTGTGTGTCAGTTTAGAACGGTCTTCCAGGTGGGAGTCTGTTCCTGTTAGAGTAGGGATCCCTGTAAGAACAGAGCTCTTCAGTCCTTTTGATCTTGCTTTCGTCCTTGAACGATCTTCCAAGTGCTTTGAGTTTTCTTCTCTTTTCTGTGGCCTTTGCCCCAAAGCGAGCTCCCCCCACCCCCATCTCGCTTTTGGTCTCTGGCCAAGTGAGAACACACAGTGACACCCGCTGAAGAAGGACACTTCGTGTGGCACCGCCCGTGGGCAGCAGGTGCGGGCGTGGGCAGCGGGTGCGGGCGTGGGCACGGAAGGCGGGCTCCTCCCACATGTTCATGCTTCTCGCCCCCTGCCCCTTCTCCAGGATGAGTCAACCGGGGAGATCACGTTCTACATGAAAGGCGCGGATGTGGTCATGGCGGGCATCGTGCAGTACAACGACTGGCTGGAGGAGGAGGTGAGCGCGTCGCGGGGCCCGGACGCGGCCTGGGAAGCACGTCCGGCAGCCTGTCCCACGTGCGGAACGGGGAGGCGGTGCTGTGTGCGTTTTCTGTGGCCGCGTAACAGGTCACCCCCAAATTCAGCAGCTTAGAAAGATGGGTTGTTTCTTAGAACCTCTGCGAATCAGGGCTTCAGGCACAGCTCAGCCAGGCCCTCTGCTCAGGTCTCGGGGTGGGTTCGGGGGTCGCGCAGGGCCGGGCTCTCATCTGAGGGCTTGGCTGAGGCAGGACCCACTTGTGAGCTGGCTTAGCAGTGGGGTGGGATCCAGCCCCGCAGCGGCTCTTGGCTGGAGGCAGCCGTGTTCCCGCGCTGTGGGTCTCTGCGTAAGGCCGCACGCAGGGCCCTGGCTCTGTCAGAGACAGCAAGCACGGGAACAGAGGTTACACAGGAGCCGCCGTCTCTGAAAGGACCCTCCCTCACTTAGCCACGTTCTGTCTGTCAGGAAGACGGCCCTGGGTCCGTGGCATCCTCAGAGCAAGTGCTGGTCCAGGGATGTGGGGACCAGGAGGTGGGCATCGTGGGGCCCCAGCCCCGAGCTGCCTTGTCGCAGGCCGTTTCCGCGTCACCTCCCAACTCCAGGTGCAGAGTTCACGTTTTAATTCAGTGACAGTACATTTCTGATTCGCGCGATAACAGTCCCACATGCCGACGGGGGCCAGGCAGGTAACTCAGGTGACTAAGACGGGCCGGGATGTGCTTTCTGGCAGAATCACACGGTGTGTGTTAACCAGATTGGCACATTCCTCACCTGACAACCGTGTTTCACAGCAACAGCTGCCTTGTGGCATCACTGACTGTGGTCATTTGGGAAAGTGCTCTGGTCAGAGGTGCAGTTTTTCCAACAAGCCAGGAAATATCCAGATTTAAGTCAGACTGCGTTGACTTACATTTTGAACCCCTTTCAGAAGGCTTGCTCAGGGAGACGGCTTTAGGAGGAAGCAGTGTTGTGATTTGCCAGGGGTCCTCCCTGGACTGGAAGGGGGTCCCATCTGCTTCAGCCTTCAGCCATCCCCAGGGAGAGGTGGGGACTCGGAGCTCTCAGCACAGCTCTCCGCTGACCGGGGTCTGCTTTTCAGTGTGGAAACATGGCCCGGGAGGGGCTCCGGGTGCTCGTGGTGGCGAAGAAATCGCTCGCAGAGGAGCAGTACCAAGACTTCGAGGTCAGTGGGTTCTCTGGCTTTTCTGTGGGCTTTGGGCCGCCCCCCTTGCCATCTTCCCTCCCTTCCTTCTGCTCTGGCCCAGGCCGATGTCATTTCCGAGCACACCAGGTTCTTCTCTCGCCTACAACTCTCCTCCCTCGTGGAACTCCGTGGCCCGCCTCCCTCACTGCCTTTGGGTCTCAGCTCAAATGCTTCCTCCTCCGAGAAGTCTCCCTGGCTCCCTGTCTAAGGCAGTCCTTGCTCATCCCTTCCCACTGTCACCCTGTTGAGCTTTCTTCATTTGCATTTATCAACAGCTGTAATATGATGACTTCGTTTATGTGTATATTTCAACGCTCTTTCTAATACCTTCTTGTTGGAATAAAATCTTCTTGAGAGCAAACTTTATTGGTCTGGTTGGCTCTTGTACCCCAGCACTTAGGGTAGAAATTGTCAATCTTCTAGGAAATTTGAAATGAAACCTTTAAATTTGAAAATGTAAACTTTCTTAGGGCTCTGATGTTTTTTAGAAAGTGTTGGCTGTGAACGAGGTTGTTGACTTTCACAGCCAACGCTTCCGGAATAAATACGTCTTGTTAATTGTCATCCTGTCCCATGGACTGTGTGCCCCTTGAGGAGGGGTCCTTCTTGTACCCCTTGTCCTGGCGCAAAGCTGAATGACTATGTTTATACATGACTGGAAGGGAGAGAGAGAGCAGGCTGCAGGGAGAGGCTTCTGGAGCCCTTGTCCTGCTCCACCTGGAGAAACTGTGCTGAGTCTGTCTTGAGTTCTCTGTGAAGTTTGATTTAACAGGAGTTCTAGCCCTGATGCATTCTGCTGTTTTCTAAACTTCAAAGGCATATGCTTTGAAATGACCGTATCCTTGCTAACCGTATAAAGAGGGGATAAACGGAAGGGCTGGGTCAGTAGTCTTTGGAAGTGGGACGTTGTCTTTAGACAACCTGGTTCTTGGTTACAGTGTATGTTTACGGAGGAGAACCTACTGTTTTTTGGGGTCTAGAGTTGTGCTAATCCTTGTGAAAACTCAGTCCAGTCGCGGCTATTATTGTCTCTTCATGGAGGAAGACAGCTGAGGCTCAGAGAAGTTTAGCGACCTGCTAGGGGTTGCACAGCAGGTGAGCGTAGAGCAGAGGCTGGGACTCTGGTCTCTCCACCTCCGATGGCTGGGCTGACGGACTTGGAAGGAGGTTGAAGATCTCAGTTACACTTTGAGGTCCCCCCAGGGTCTGGGGTCCCTGCCCTGTGCGGGCCTGGCCTGCCGTGCACCTCCCCACCCCACGGCGTGACCGTGGTCCCTGGTGTGTCCCAGGCCCGCTATGTCCAGGCCAAGCTGAGCGTGCATGACCGCTCCCTGAAAGTGGCCACGGTGATCGAGAGCCTGGAGATGGAGATGGAGCTGCTGTGCCTGACGGGGGTGGAGGACCAGCTGCAGGCGGACGTGAGGCCCACCCTGGAGACGCTGAGGAACGCCGGCATCAAGGTACGGCGCGCCAGCCGCATAGCAAACCCAGGCTCGGATGAGTGGGCTCTTCAGCGGCGGCTGAAAATTAGAGACGGGGCCGAGGGTGGAAGCAGTGACAGGGAGCCCAGGGAGCCAGATTTGGACGGTGACCTGAAGCGCTCCATCCTTCCCACACTGACGGCCCGCTTTCAGAAGATGGCCTGTGTGTCCTTTCGCTGGTGGCTGCCCTCTGCGCGCTGGGTTCCATGAAGGCAGGCCCGGGAGCTTCAGCTCAGCTCAGGACCTCAGTATCCTGCATGCTTGGAGTGTCTGTTACATCCTTGTCAAGTGGCCGGCCAGCCAGCTGTTTCATGGTCTAGGTGAATGAACGGCCGCCTGGCAGAGTGACCGCCCGTCCCAGTACCCTGCGGTGTTCACGTTCTTAGACTCTGCTCTTTGGGGGCCAGAAAGTTCATATCCAGTTGTTTAATCTGGAGAGGCCAGTAGAGGGCGTCTGGGGAGCAGGCTCCATCTCAGTGGACCCAAGAAAGGGATTAGGAAGCTCTGGGGTTACCAAGTAAAAGTGTGAGTTGCTCAGTCGTGTCTGACTCTTTGTGACCCCATGGACTGTAGCCTGCCAGGCTCCTCTGTCTATGGAGTTCTCCAGGCAAGAATACTGGAGTGGGCTGCCATTCCCTTCTCCTGGGGATCTCCCTAGCCCAGGGACTGAACCTGGGTCTCCTGCATTGCAGGCAGATTCTGTACCATCTGGGCCACCAGGGAAGCGCTATGGGTGAGAAGCTCCTGAAGATAACGTAGGTTAGCAGCCTGTCTCTACCCAGCCACGTCCTGGGGCCCCTGTCTAGCAGGCGTCCTTATGAACAGGGCGGTGTGAACAAGAGGCATGAGGCCTGCGGTCATAAGCCAGCTCCGGCCACCTTCCAGCCCACGCGGGCTCACACATGTGTGGGCGTGTCTCACTGCAAACCAAACCGTCACTGGTTTTTGGCCCACAGGCCTGGTTCATTGCAAGGAAATTGCCAGTGAGATCCCATTTCTGCACAAAGTCTGATGTCACAGAGGCCCATTTCTGACGCCTTGGGGCATGTCGTGTTTGTTCCTGCCGATTTCTAAAACCTCTCTTCTAGGAACCTGGGAGATTCCAAGTTTCTGCCTCTGGCTTTGTCCTGAGGTTTTTTTCCCCTCCTTAAAACCATTCTCTCCAAAAGAGGTGTTTTATTCATAGAGCGTGCACTGGACTTCAGCTGGTTTCCATTGTGAGAGGGGAGGGCGTGGAGTGTACAGTTAGGGGTCTGGCTAGCCTGTCATGTTGGTCTAATGTGTGGTCTTTCACAGGCCGGGAGGAGTTAGAACTTGGGAACCTCCACTTCACTCCCTTCCCGGGTGCAGCCCCTGGGGCCGCTCGAGGTGGCTCCACACGCAGGCTGTCGTGCGGGAACCGGAGGCCTGGGACTGGAGCTTCCCTGCGGGGCCCGACCTGTGTTCTTGCAAGGGATGCAGCCTCAGTGTGCTCAGGACTTTCCATGGTTTTCTGGAACTCTAGCCTTCCAGCTCCTGTCCTAGGGTTTGCTCTCTCACAGAGAACCCTGAAGACTGGCGCCCAACTGGGGCACATAAAGCAATATTGTTATTACCGACCTGTGTTCTTGCAAGGGATGCAGCCTCAGTGTGCTCAGGACTTTCCATGGTTTTCTGGAACTCTAGCCTTCCAGCTCCTGTCCTAGGGTTTGCTCTCTCACAGAGAACCCTGAAGACTGGCGCCCAACTGGGGTCACATAAAGCAATATTGTTATTTATTTGTAATTGGGGGATAATTGCTTTACAATGTTGTGTGGGTTTCTGCCACTCATCGGTATGAATCAGCCAGTGGTATACATTTGCCCCCTCCCTCTTGAACAACAACACTTTTTAAAACCATGTGGGAGAGGGAGGGAAAATACCGACATACTCTGGGGGTCAAATGCAGAGGCAAGGGGCCCCCAGCAGGGCCTGGCGCCTTCATCCTGGGGGTTCAAATCCTGCCTCCCCACCGACGACTTCTGTGGCCCTTGACTGGTGGCTTAACTTCACAGCACCTCCATTTCCTGTTCATAAGGGTGTGCGAAGGGACAGTGCGCTGAACACTCGGTTAAATGCACGGAGCTGAGGTGGTATCTGGCATGGTGAAGACCTTCAGGGTTGTTTTCCTCCCCGCTCTTCCCCTCATGCCAAGGTGTCCCTGTCCCATGACTCTAAGGTGCCCGCACCCCCACTGCCCCTCCTGGGAGCAGAGAGGACAGAGTGAAAGAGTGAACAGGCGGAGCAGGAAGCACGTTGGTTTAGACTCTGCAGATCTGGGTTCTGGAAACACGTTGGTTTAGACTCTGCAGATCTGGGTTCTGGGCCTGGTCAGGACAGGGGCTAGCCGAGTGACTTTGGGGAGCTCACCTACCCTCTCTGAGCCCACAGCAGTGAGACGCAGAATGTTCTGTTATAGTGTGATGAGGAGCTTGGCATGTTTACTGTTGGCAGTTTACAGCTAGGGTAAAGCTCCCTGGGGGCGTCCCTGGGGGCGTCCCTGGGGGCTCAGACAGTAAAGAACCCGCCTGCAGTGCAGGAGACTCAGGTTTGGTCCCTGGGTTGGGAAGATCCCCTGCTGAAGGGAATGGCAGCCCACTCCAGTATTCTGGCCTGGAGAATCCCATGGACAGAGGAGCCTGGCGGACTATACTCCATGAGGTCGCAAAGTCTGCACAACTAAACACGACTGAGCAACTAAACACTTTCACTTTCGAGCCCCCTGAGGTCACACAGGAGAATCCGACTGTGTAGAAAGACCCCATGTAACGTGACAAATCAGTTTCTCGTAGGACATGGAAGCCATCCCCCATCCATGCAGCCTCCCCTTCGTTGAGATTATTTACTGCTTTAAGAAACATTCCCAGAAGGGGGGTTAGGAGGGCAGCGGCTGGGATTCTCGATGTCTGCTGAAGTGCGTGCCAGTTTCCCGAAACTGCTGCGCCAGCTTTTGCTCCTCCAGCAGCGGGCACACAGGGTCTTGAAGCCCTTGAACCAGGGCTTTGCCTGCAGTGCTTCGGGGACATCATAAGCTTCGAGGTAGTTGGAGCTTATGGGTTCCGCGCGGTGTGTCTCGAAACCCAGCTGACACAGGCGACAGGCCGGCTTGAGGGCCTCGCTGAGGGGACGTCTTCCCTGCGGTCATTTCAGGTCTGGATGCTGACAGGGGACAAACTGGAGACGGCCACGTGCACAGCGAAGAACGCGCATCTGGTGGCCAGGAGCCAGGACGTCCATGTGTTCCGGCTGGTAAAGCTCTCTCGCTTCGGGGCCTCGTGGCGAGGGTGGGATGCTCCGTTCGCCCTATAACCTCATAATCTCACATGGGGCCCTGGAGAGGGAGGGGGAGGATGTTAACCACCTAGGGTGGGGGGAGCTCAGGGCACTGGTTTGGGTGGACTTACTGAATGGCCCAGGTGAGGCTGAAGGATTCCTTCCGGAGGTGGTGCAGGGGCTCCTGGTGACCACCTCGCGCTAACCCATGCTCTTGACCTGCTGGGGGCCGTGGTCCCTTGGAGAAGACGACGGGATGCAGATAAGCTCGTACACGTGAAACTGGGCACATGAGTCTAGGGTTTCTCTGAACCCTTGAAAGCCAAGTCCTTGGGTAGGAAATAAATTCGAGATCACAGGTACTGGCCTGTCTACCTTCCTGAAGGAAACCGCTGAGGGGGCCTTTAGAAGGAGGCATGGTGGGTGGCAAAGGGAAATTTCTGCCCTGGGGGCAAGCCCTCGGCCAAACAGTGCAGGCAAGAGGAGCCCTCCAGGGCTCGAAGCTGAGAACTGTGATTAGCTTTACTGAGGCGTGAGGGGAGAGCCACCGGGTCTCCTCCAGGGCTGAATATGGTGGTCCTAAGTGTCTGCCACCAGAGCCACCAAGCCAAACAACTGGGGGTTCTCTGGATGTTCTGGGGTCTCCCCCCCACTACCACCCCTGCCTTTGGTCCATAGCACGTTGAGGCTTTAAGAAATCTAGCGGTTTCTGGAATAGCCCAACCAGCATCACACAGAGGCAGATACAGCAGATCCTCATTATTCATGGGTTCTGTATTTGCAGATCTGCCCACTCATTAAAATTTATCTGTCACCCAAAAATTCATATTCAAGCTGCCTTAATAGTCGTATACGGACACATGCAGAGTGGCGTCACCTGCCGAACAGGTTCCCAGCTGAGGTGGAGTCAGGCGACGCTCTGCCGTCTTGTTCCAGCCCTGTGATGGACGCAGGGTTCCTTTCATTCTATTCAATGCCACCTGGGGTTTGGGTATTTTTTGGCACTTTTGTGGGGTTTTTGTTAGCAATCTCACGGTTTAAAATGGTCCCCAGCACAGAGCTGTCCCTGAGTGCAAGAAGGCTGTGACGCATCTCCCAGAGATAAGCGTCCTTCCGGTGTGAGTTACGGTCCTGTTAGCCATGAGTCTAGTTAATGAGTCAACTATACCTATGTATATTACTAAAAAAATTTTTGAGGTATAGTTGATATACAATGTTATATGTTTCACATGTGCAACATATTGGTTTACAGTTTTTTAAATGGTATACGGAGAAGGAAATGACACCCCAGTCCTGTATTCTTGCCTGGAGAATCCCATGGACAGAGGAGCCTGGCGGGCTAAAACCCATGGGGTTGCAAAGAGTTGGACGTGACTGAGCACCTTAGCACGCACTGCATTTATAATTATAAAATATTGGCTAGATTCCCCACGTTACACAATAGACTCTGTAGCTTATTTATGTTATACACAGTTGTATCTTTTAATCCTTTACCCATCTTGCCCCTCCTCTTCCCTATTCACAATTAGCGTGTTCTCTGTATCAGTCTCTTTATATTCATTCGCTTTATTTTTCAGACTCCGCGTATTAGTGACAGCAGGCAGTGTGTGTCTTTCTCTGACTGACTTCAGCAGTATATATTTTCAAAGATGTCTTTAAACAGAGACACGTAGAAATCAAGATTATGTAATGACCAATGGACAAAAATATTGTGACCGGAGGCTCACAGGAGCCTAGCCCTGGATACCCCCCCAGCAGCAGCGGTTCAGTCATCACTGAGCATTCACAGAGGCTTCACAGAACATAACTGTTGGACATAATGAGAACACACTGTATGCGCTAGGATTCTGGCAGACTATGGCTGTGTGCTGGTCACCTATTTTTTTTTTAAATTTTTATTAAAATGCAAGATTTGCCCATCGGTTTAGGATTGTCTGTGGCTGCTTTGGCAGTATAGCGGTGGAGTGGGGTCCACAGAGCGTATCATACTTAACGCCTGATTATAGAAAAGCCAGCCGCCCGGCGAGGGGCCTGGCTTCTGAGGCCTGCGCTGAAATGGACGGGCTGTGCCCCTCTAGCCAGGCTAACACATCGTGCCTGTGTCCGTTTCCTTGCACGTACAGTAGAGCCTGGAGAAGACAGGGGTGAAAGTGCAGGAGCAGAGCTTAGCTCCGTGCGGGCGCAGAATGAAAGGACGCTGGCTTTTGGCTCTTCCCTTGATGATGTGGGTCCCAGCCTTCCTGGGGGAAAGGCGAGGGGACGGTTGGTGTGCAGACCCCCCTGATGCCCACGGTCACAGCAAACGGTCTGCTCTGGCTCGGGGGTCGGTGGCAGGGGAGGGTGGGGTTCTAGGCCAGGGGCCTGGCCCTGGCGGGAGCCCCGGGAAGTCGCCACTTGTTCCCAGCGGCTCAGAGCGCAGGGCCTCCTTCCCTGTCTTCCCTTCCAGGTGACCAACCGCGGCGAGGCGCACCTGGAGCTGAACGCCTTCCGCAGGAAGCACGACTGCGCGCTGGTCATACGAGTGTGAGTTCATGGAGCTGGCCTGCCAGTGCCCGGCTGTGGTCTGCTGCCGCTGCGCGCCCACGCAGAAGGCGCAGATCGTGCGTCTGCTGCAGGAGCGCACCGGGAGGCTGACCTGCGCAGTAGGTACGCCCGCGGCGCGCCGCTCACCTGCGCGGGGCCCTCCCTGGGATGCCTGGTGACCTTTGGGGGATGGGCCCGCCGCGCCTGCGGGATGACCTTCGGGGGCGGGGCCCACGGTCTCGCGCTTCGGGTTCCCAGGCCCCTTGACCCGGGCCGTGACGTTGGTACCCCTTCCCCTCTCTGGCCCTGTTTCTGTCATCATCAGTTTCAAGTACTTTGCTCTGAGAAAGCGTCCAGAAGGACGCTGAGGGCGTTCCGGGCCTTCCTCCTCCGTTTGTGCCTTGCTCGCTAGTGATAACCAGCGTAGCAGAGGCCCGGGGGTGAAGAAGACCACGCTACGGAGAGGGGTCTGGGTCCAGTCTGCAGGTTTTCCCTAGCTGGGGGTCCACGGGGGTCTTGGTTTCCCCGTCGGGAGCCGGTCTGCTCATTGGTAGAATGGGAGAGGACCCGCAGTTCCCTGGAGAGGGGCCTAGGCGGATTCAGAAGGGCCGCAGCCTTTACGGGGCGCCTGCAGCAGTTGCAGTAAGCCAGGCATCTGTCATCGCTGATGATGCTGGGACCCCCACCCCCGGAGGCAGGCCCCGAGGGGCTGTAGACCCCTACACGGCGTGGATACAGCCCCCCTGCTCAGTGAGTCAGCCAGGCCCCTCGACCAGTCGCCCGGTCCCTCTGACTCTCAGCTCCTCTGCCTGTGAAAGAAGCTGATTCCGCAGGTTGTTGGAGAGACCGAGTGGACAGAACAGAAACTTAGCCTGCGACAGGAGGCAGCAGTGGACGAGTCTGTAAAGTGACCGTGAAAAGCGCGGTCGTGTCTCTCGCGCCTCCCTCCCTGCTGACCTTCCTGTCTGGTCTGTGCGCCCCGCAGGCGACGGCGGCAATGACGTCAGCATGATCCAGGAGTCGGACTGCGGCGTGGGCGTGGAGGGAAAGGTGAGCACGGGTGGGGCGTGTGCTCTGATTTATGCCCCCGGGGTCAGCGTGAGGGCATTGGGTGGTGGTCCTGAGGATGTCACAGGGGAGCCGCTCTGCTCCACCAGCTGGGGTTTCTTTCCGTCCGAGATGCAGCTTTGGTGCTTCTGGAAATTCTTGATTAGAATTACACAGCGTAAGGAGCCACGTCTGGTAATTAGCTAGTGTTACTACCGGGAAGTCAGAGATCCATGTCCCGGTATCTTACAGACAGATACTGAGTCTTTGCTTGCCCAGACCTAATCGTTTCTAGTGTCTTGCTGCATCCTTGGGGGGTACCGAATGTGCTCCAAATGCTTCCCTGGGAGTGTTGTTAGTAAAAGCGTTAGTTTCACACTGTGGGTCGTCTCTCGGGGGTTATGGAAGAACGGGGCGTGGTTTGCTCCTCCCTAAAATGCTGTCGCAGCTGCAGGTTTTTAAAGGTTGTGTGTTACAGTCGTTTTTCTTTTTCCTTCCCTGTCAACTGCGTGCCTTCCACTAATCCTTTGCCCTGCCCTCCGTCCTTTGTGACTTGAGATGACCATAGGCCAGAAAGTTGAGCCCACAGTTGGTAGCTCTGAGTGTGGCGTGAGAGTGTGGAGGCCTTGAATGAGGGCCGGAGAGGCTCGCGATGCATTTTGTCATATGTAGACAAAGTGCATAGAGACATATACAGACATATATGCATTTTGTCATATATGTTTCTTTATACATCTCTATGCATTCATGCATCTGGATTTTCCAAAAATTTTTTTTCCTTTCCACCTTTTCCCCTGGCTTTCTGGTTCTCATCCAGTTGACAGTTGCTTGACGTTGCAGAGCTGAATGATCCTTGAAGAAGATGTTGGGTCTGAAATCTGTATGATTCCTTTAATGCAGGTTGTAAAAAGCACAGTTGAGTTTAATAGATGGAATTCTTTACACGATACTGTATAGTATGAGAACATTTTCTCTTCTGTTAAAAGTTACAGTCTGCTTCCTTGGTTTTTTGGAGAATAAAAGTAACAAGTGCTCACAGTAAGAAAACCACGACAATGCAGACATGGGTAAAGAGCACTTTTTCTTTCAGACAGCTGCGTCAAACTAGTAACAGTGATTATTCTCCCAGTATTTTTGTCTATGTGTATACTACTTGTTATGGGGATGTATATAATTTATATGGACACACACATATATACATGGGATTCCCAGGTGGCTCAGTGGTAAAGAATCTGCCTGCCAAGCAGGAGATGCAGGTTTGATCCCTGGGTCAGGAACAGCCTCTGGAGGAGGAAATGGCAACCCACTCCAGTGTTCTTGCGTGGGAAATCCCATGGACAGAGGGGCCAGGTGGGCTACAGTCCACGGAGTCGCAGAGTCAGACATGACTTAGCAACTAAACACCAACGACCTATATACGTACACCTTGCACACATGTATATTATTTTCATGTGTAATTTAACATTTAAAACATTCTACTATGTTTTTAAAAAATGAAACTTGCCTAAATCTTGAAACTTGCCTAAACTTGCCTTCCTGTTCACCACCAGGAAGCTGTGATGTCCATCTGTCCTGTTCATAGCATCTGTCACATGCCTTTAAAGAATCCCACAATATGGCTGCGCTCTCAATTGTTTTCAATAAGCCTCTGGAGGAGGAAATGGCAACCCACTCCAGTGTTCTTGCGTGGGAAATCCCATGGACAGAGGGGCCAGGTGGGCTACAGTCCACGGAGTCGCAGAGTCAGACATGACTTAGCAACTAAACACCAACGACCTATATACGTACACCTTGCACACATGTATATTATTTTCATGTGTAATTTAACATTTAAAACATTCTACTATGTTTTTAAAAAATGAAACTTGCCTAAATCTTGAAACTTGCCTAAACTTGCCTTCCTGTTCACCACCAGGAAGCTGTGATGTCCATCTGTCCTGTTCATAGCATCTGTCACATGCCTTTAAAGAATCCCACAATATGGCTGCGCTCTCAATTGTTTTCAATTCTGTGAATGTGCAAATAGCTTAGATTTCTTTATACATCAGAACATGTAGATCCATCATTTTGTATATTTCCTCGAACTTTCTATTTTGAAAAATGTAACTCCTTCAGAAAAGTCGAGCCAGGACAATGAGCACCTCTTTACTCTTTGTTTATTTACATTAATCACGTATTCGCGTTTGTCACGTTCTCCTTCTCCTTGCCTCTCTCTCTCAATCAGCTGGAAGTAAGTTGCAGATATGTTACCCCTCAGTGCTTCAGGGTGGATCTCTTAAGAGGGCATTTTTCTACATAAGCAAAATAGCATCGCCACAGGTGTAACATTGAGATATGATAATATAATATTCATGGTCTCATTTCGCCATGGTCCCCAAAATGTTTAAGAAAGAAATCCCGGCAGCAGTGGAGGCTCACACACTGTCTGTACTTGCAAGGTTGGGCCTAACCCCCAAGGCTTAATACTAGATCTGTTTGACCTCCCAGTTATGACTATCTGTGCTTTGGAATGTTTTTTATTTAAATGAATTCCTCTTTTAAAATCAGATTTAAACTCAGACCACCAACTGTGTATAGCTGGAAACCAAAGAATTTCTTTATTGTAGTTCTTAAAGATCTCCTTACCAGCGTCTTGCTTTTTCAATTAAAAAACAAAACAAAACATGTTTTTGCCTTGACCTCCCGTGCTCCCGATGGTGCCCGATTCCGACGTCCGGTCCCAGGAGGGCAAGCAGGCTTCCCTGGCCGCCGACTTCTCCATCACTCAGTTCCGGCACCTCGGCCGCCTGCTCATGGTGCACGGCCGCAACAGCTACAAGCGCTCAGCCGCCCTCAGCCAGTTTGTCATCCACAGGAGCCTCTGCATCAGCGCCATGCAGGTGGGTGCGCGGGTCCCGGGGGGCTGCCGTGGAGAGTGCCTGAGAAGCAGCTTGGGAACAGTGGCCCTGCCAGGCCAGTTCCAGCCCTCCTCTCTGCACTGCTCCCCCCGCAACTCCAGAAGAGCTCAGAGCGCCTGCCTGGAGCCCTCCTGTGTGAGGACCAAGGCTGGGCTTGCTCTGCAGAGCGTCAGCAGTGGGGCCTGGCCGGGGCACGAGATGGACAGTGGTGTAGGCGAGTTGGGTTTGTGTATCGGGGTGAGTTGTTATCCTTAGTTTGCCAGAGAGAAGGACGCAGAGATAAACGCCAAATGAATACTCCAGCTCGGAGTTTTCCGCATGCAGAGTCGAGGACCGACAGAGAGCAGCCACAGACAGACAGTGTGCCTTTTTTGAGAGTGTCCTGTACTCTGGGGGCTACGTATTCACAACGCAGGGGCACCTGCAGTCTTCACTGTAGTCTGTGCCCATTCTACAGATGGGGAGGCTGAGGCTCAGTGAGGGCGAGAAATTGACACGGTATCCCTCAGGGATTTGGTCCACCCAGGCAGAGACCCCTGGTGCCTGCCCTGTTATTCCAGGTCTCCCCTCTGCCCTTCATTCTGGGGGGCGTGTATTGCCTCCACCTAAGGGGGCACTCAGTGAGAGTGGGGCAGCCCAGGGCACCTTAGCTCTGTACGTCAGCGCAGCCTGGCTGGGGGTCCGGCATGGTCATCCCAGTTGTCTGTCCTCTCGGGGAGTTGAAAGTGTTCATCGTCAGTCGTGTCTGACTCTTTGTTACCCCATGGACTGTAGCGTATCAGGCTCCTCTGTCCGTGGAATTCTCCAGGCTAAAACACTGTACTGGGTTGCCATTTCTTCCTTCAAGGGATCTTCCTGACCCAGGGGTCAGACCCAAAGAGTAGCATCTTGCTTTTTCACAAAGGATTCCAGAATGTATAAGGTATCCTCCCATCTTCTGTCCCCCCAGCTCCTTCATAGTCTGTCGTTGGGCCATGGCAGTGAAGTCGTGGTAGGGAGGAGGCCCAAAGCAGGGAAAGAAAACACTTTGGGTATTGAACAGCTATTGGCTGGTTTTCTTCCTTGGGCATTTAGGTGAAGAAGAGCCCCAGTTAAATGATGAGAACTTAGGAATGGTTCATCTTGGAACCCGTATCCCCAGGTGTCTCTGAGACCTTGAGCAGGTCACGTTACCACTCTGGGCTTCGGTCTGTCCACCTGTCAAGGGGACATCACTCTGTTCAAAGCTCTTGGCCCTGGCCCCGCAGAGAGGGCTTCTTTGAGAAGCAGAGAGTTTTATTAAGGCATCAAGTGCTGAAGGCATCCTTACATCATAAATAAAAGCAAAACAGGCTAATGTGTAAAGGTAAGATGAGGTTTTATCCTTTTACTTTTTTATTGTGGTAAAAGTCACATAATATACAACATCATTTAAACCGCACTGCAGCAGCGCTGCGTACCGGGTTCACACGGCTGTGCGAGTCTCACCATCGTCCACCTCCTGAATCTCTCACTTTTCTAAACTGAAACTCTGCCCATTAAAACCAGCTCCCCATTCCTCCTCCCAGCCCCTGGAATCTACCAGTGCACTTTCTGACTCTCTGAATTTGACTATTCTAGGTTAAGGTGTTGTTTTAATGTGTGGGGAAGCTGTTTAATCGTATGCGAAAGACACCCTGCCTTCAGGAGGATTCCCCCTCCACTGGCTCATCTGTGCATCTACGGGGGTGGGCTGGGGTCGGTTCTGTTTTCAGTATCCATCCCACTTATGAGTGAAGGGCTTTAAAGTGATTTTCATCAACGCGATCAAAACGCTAACAGATGCCGTGGCTCATCAGACCACATCTGTACTTTTATGTTATGTAAGCTCATCAGTTGGACTGGATAATGTCATGGTTTTAATCACTGGGAGATTAATCAGCTCATTCCGGGGCAAACACACACACGCGGCCCGGATGAATTTACTTCTGTAATGCCCGTATGTTACCATAAACAAGGATTCAGAAAAAAACAATTTTAGCGTGAGGAATTGTTCTTTGTGCTATCGAGGGAAAAACAAACCAACCACTCCCTCATCCCCAGTGAAAAACCCCTTAACCCTGTCCACTGTGCCCAAAGTAACTGGCTGAGAGAGTCCCCTTAGAATTGCGCCTTGACAGTGGCCTCTGAGATGGATGAAGATACGGCACGCTTATCTTCCACAGCGCCGTTTCCAGGGTGAAGGTGTCGGGGTCAGTCCGGCCCATTTAGAGGAAGAGGTTCCTGACTGATTTGCAAAACTGAACACCAGGATTCTTGACCTTTTACAGTCCTCCTTCCTGGGCAGCAGCCTGTGTGAGAATCATCTGAAAGGGGCTTTCACCTCTCCGTTCTGGAGTCACAGCCAGGGCAGGGCCAGGCTGCCCGGGACCGCGGCGCTCGGCGCCACCTGCGTCCTGAGCTCTGTACATAGCCGAGGCCCACGACAGGCGAGGAGGGGCAGGGCTCTGGTTCCGCACTCTTTCTAGCCACTAGGCTGGCCCAGCCTTTTCTTGTTTGTTGTTCAGCCGCTCAGTCGTGTCTGATTCTTTGCGACCTCGTGGACTGCAGCACGCCAGGCTTCCTGATCCCTCACTGTCTCCTGGAGCTTGCGCAAACTCATGTCCATTGAGTTGGTGATAGCATCCAGCCGCCGCATCCTCTGTCGTCCCCTTCTCCTCCTGCCCTCAGTCTTTCCCGGCAGCAGGATCTTCTCCAGCGAGTATGGCCCTGGCCCCGCAGAGAGGGCTTCTTTGAGAAGCAGAGAGTTTTATTAAGGCATCAAGTGCTGAAGGCATCCTTACATCATAAATAAAAGCAAAACAGGCTAATGTGTAAAGGTAAGATGAGGTTTTATCCTTTTACTTTTTTATTGTGGTAAAAGTCACATAATATACAACATCATTTAAACCGCACTGCAGCAGCGCTGCGTACCGGGTTCACACGGCTGTGCGAGTCTCACCATCGTCCACCTCCTGAATCTCTCACTTTTCTAAACTGAAACTCTGCCCATTAAAACCAGCTCCCCATTCCTCCTCCCAGCCCCTGGAATCTACCAGTGCACTTTCTGACTCTCTGAATTTGACTATTCTAGGTTAAGGTGTTGTTTTAATGTGTGGGGAAGCTGTTTAATCGTATGCGAAAGACACCCTGCCTTCAGGAGGATTCCCCCTCCACTGGCTCCTCTGTGCATCTACGGGGGTGGGCTGGGGTCGGTTCTGTTTTCAGTATCCATCCCACTTATGAGTGAAGGAGCTTTAAAGTGATTTTCATCAACGCGATCAAAACGCTAACAGATGCCGTGGCTCATCAGACCACATCTGTACTTTTATGTTATGTAAGCTCATCAGTTGGACTGGATAATGTCATGGTTTTAATCACTGGGAGATTAATCAGCTCATTCCGGGGCAAACACACACACGCGGCCCGGATGAATTTACTTCTGTAATGCCCGTATGTTACCATAAACAAGGATTCAGAAAAAAACAATTTTAGCGTGAGGAATTGTTCTTTGTGCTATCGAGGGAAAAACAAACCAACCACTCCCTCATCCCCAGTGAAAAACCCCTTAACCCTGTCCACTGTGCCCAAAGTAACTGGCTGAGAGAGTCCCCTTAGAATTGCGCCTTGACAGTGGCCTCTGAGATGGATGAAGATACGGCACGCTTATCTTCCACAGCGCCGTTTCCAGGGTGAAGGTGTCGGGGTCAGTCCGGCCCATTTAGAGGAAGAGGTTCCTGACTGATTTGCAAAACTGAACACCAGGATTCTTGACCTTTTACAGTCCTCCTTCCTGGGCAGCAGCCTGTGTGAGAATCATCTGAAAGGGGCTTTCACCTCTCCGTTCTGGAGTCACAGCCAGGGCAGGGCCAGGCTGCCCGGGACCGCGGCGCTCGGCGCCACCTGCGTCCTGAGCTCTGTACATAGCCGAGGCCCACGACAGGCGAGGAGGGGCAGGGCTCTGGTTCCGCACTCTTTCTAGCCACTAGGCTGGCCCAGCCTTTTCTTATTTGTTGTTCAGCCGCTCAGTCGTGTCTGATTCTTTGCGACCTCGTGGACTGCAGCACGCCAGGCTTCCTGATCCCTCACTGTCTCCTGGAGCTTGCGCAAACTCATGTCCATTGAGTTGGTGATAGCATCCAGCCGCCGCATCCTCTGTCGTCCCCTTCTCCTCCTGCCCTCAGTCTTTCCCGGCAGCAGGATCTTCTCCAGCGAGTCAGCTCTTCCCATCAGTACTGGAGCTTCAACGTCAGCATCAGTCCTTCCAGTGAATATTCAGGGCTGATCTCCTTTAGGATGGACTGGTTGGATCTCCTTGCTGTCCAAGGGTCTCTCAAGAGTCTTGTTTAGCACCACAGTTCAAAAGCATCAATTCTCTGGTGCTCAGCCTTCTTTGCAGTCCAGTTCTCACGTCTGTTGGAGAAGGCAACGGCACCCCACTCCAGTACTCTTGCCTGAAAATCCCATAGACAGAGGAGCCTGGTAGGCTGCAGTCCATGGGGTCACAAAGAGTCAGACACGACTGACTTCCCTTTCCCTTCTCACATCTGTACATGACCGCTGGAAAAATCATAGCTTTGATTAGACGGACCTTTGTTGGCAGAGTGATGTCTCTGCTTTTTAATATGCTGTCCAGGTTGGTCATAGCTTTTCTTCCAAGGAGCAGGCATCTTTTAATTTCCTGGCTGCAGTCACTGTCCAGTGATTTTCTTCCGTGTTCAGTTTTTAAAATGCTTCAGGTGACAGCTGTCCCTGGCCTCCGCTAGGTTTTGCACTAATTAGCTTAGTGGTCACTTTGCTTCTGTCGGGGTCGGTAGATGCTCAGAGAAGGAAGTAAAAGAGCGTCAAGCCCAGGTTTATCCCCCCAGCCAGTTTTTCACTGCTGACATTCTCCAGGTCAGGCAGCAGGCATCGCAGCAGGGGTTGGTAAACGTCTCTATCACTTTTGTCTGATTGCAGAGGTAGTAGGTTATGGGCTCGCTGTAACATTTTCCAAGAAAAGTAGAATGTGTAGTATGGGAAGGGAAGCCTTCTCTGGATCCCACCCTCCAGGGTAACTGGCACATATCCTTAGGGTGGAGGGTATTTTTCTGTGTTTCCACACATACACCAGCTTGTTTATCGGTTGTACACCTAGAGAAGAGGTGATTTTGACCCGCTGGGTAGGTGGGTTCTGGGGACAGAACAGGGCTTGAATCCTGCAAGACCATTTGTCTGCTCACTTGCCCCTTCTATGATGTAGGCGGTATTAGGACGTGATCTCATGGGTTGTTGTGGAGACTCACCAAGATCAGGTACCAGGTATTCCCAGGTCCAGCTTGTGTGTAAGTTAATAAATGCTTACAGGGGAGCTGAGAGTGGACCCTGGAGCTAAGCCCTCTGACGTGACTCCTGGCTCACGAGCTCTGCTATGTTGGGCAAGTCACTTAAAGCCTGTGTGCCTCACTCCCCTCATCTGTAGAGTGGGTACGATGATAGCAACACCTGCTTGTAGGGTTGCTGGGGGAGTTAAGTGAGCGAGCATACGTAAAGCACTGTAACAGGCAGGTGTGGAGTGAGCGCTCTGCGAGTGCTGATGCTGTGTTTATGATGCAGACGCAGGGGCTTTGCTGACGGCTTTTGGTAACGTCCTTTTTTCTCCTTGGCGCAGGCTGTGTTTTCCTCCGTGTTTTACTTCGCCTCCGTCCCCCTCTATCAAGGATTCCTCATCATTGGGTAAGAAAGTCCAGGCAAAGTATTAATTTTTAATGAGCCACCCCTAAAACACCACAGAAGAAGGAAGCATTGTGTTAAAGACGCCTCGGTCCCCAAGTCAAGGCTGGTCTGGCAGTCTGGTCTCTAGCCTTCTTGAGTTAACGTGATTTTGAACTGATAAGCTCGTAACCAACCAGCAGAGGTACAGTCCAGTCTGTTGTGGCCCCTCTGTACCTGATGACCGAACAGTGCTTGCCTGCGTGCCTGAGGTTATCAGATAATTGGCAGCCAGGCAAACCTGAAGTCCCTGAGGGGTCTTAGGAAAAGCGGAGAGAGGGGGTCTGGGAAGGACCCCTGCTGCCATGGCCGCCTGCAGCGAGCGCCTGCTGGTGAGTCTCTAAGGCGGCCAGAGCCTCGCTCCCAGGGGCACACACCCTTGGGAGAGCTTGTGCCGTGCCCTATGCTGTCCCTTGGGCGTTTGCTGCCGTCACATCCACCCCTGTTCCTGACCTGGAATTTGGGACGTTCCTTTTGACCTTTGCGGAGGATGTGCTGATCTCTGAGTTACCCAGGGAGGTGGAGTCTGGTTTCCATCTGCCCCGGATAGATGCTGGTAGGGCGGCTGGTTACCAAGGCGGGAGGCACAGAGGGGCCGGCTGCTCCCAGGGCCGGCTTACAACGTACGTCTTCTGACGTTCAGCCTGAGAGCCGGCCCTGGGGTTCTGCCTGCCTCTAACCGGGGAAAACGGCCTGCCCTTTGGCAGGTCCTGGAACCATGGCGGAACCTGCCAGAAGAGAGCCAGGGCTTTAGGCTCCAGTGCCCCCCGGGACCTGGTCATCCTTCCCTCGGGTTTCATCCACTCGCTTCCCCCCGCCTGCACAGCTCCGGCCACGTGGGCCGCCTTGCTGCCCTTCTCACAGGACAGACACACTTCCACCTCGGGGCCTCTGCCCTTGCCGCTGTGTCGCCTGGGAGGCTCCTCCCTGGACGCCGCCCCGGCCGCCCCCTGTCCTCTTGTGGGCGTCTCCTCTCCCGTCCACCTTCTCCGCAGTCGCACCATCTCACCGGTGTCTTGTTCCCTCCTCCCCCTCGTGCTCCCTCCTGGCACCTCGCCTCCGGCACGCAGCGCGGTTGACTGAGCTTGGCTCTGACCCCCGGCTCGCGCGCTCTGAAGGCGGGCGGCTTTGCCTTGCGTCTCGCACCTCCGGGGCTCCACGCCAGCCCTGCGTGCTCCCGGCGCTGCGTGCACGGCTGTTCAGTGATGCGGTGGAGCTGGTCTCCAGCGGCGGGGGCGCCTGGCAGGCTCTCCGCTGAGGGCCTTCTTTCTCGCAGGTACTCCACCATCTACACCATGTTTCCTGTGTTTTCTCTGGTTCTGGACAAAGACGTCAAGTCGGCAGTGGCCATGCTGTACCCCGAGCTCTACAAGGACCTGCTCAAGGTTCCCGCGCCGCCGGCTTCCTCCTCCAGCCCCGTTACCCCCCGCCCTCCCTGCTTCTTTACTTAGATTATAAATTAGCATGTATTTGACGCAGCATGTTTGCCTTATATAGGCACATGTTTTCTGACTTAACCCACAAAGCTATTCTGTGGCTATCGTCACGCCTTTATTTTTATGATACATTTCTTAGCCTTTTCTCACCTTGTCAGCAAAAGGTACAGTATAGACTCTACTCAAGTTGTTCAAAGACCTCACCTTTCTGCTTCTTGTAACGTATTTCACACGGACACTCCAAGTCTGATGTGAACACACTTGAACTGATGGCTGTCTTACTTTTGAGAGGAAAAACCTGTGTGTGTGTAATTGCATTTTTTTGTCCTCAAGGAACTTTTAATAAGAGCAGCTTTATTTTATCTAAAATCACTTCTCTTAAAAAAAAATGTCATTTCTGTAATGAATTTGGACGTGTGTGAGCCACTGTTCTGATGAAAACAGGCAGGTTGTCTTGTCTGGCTGGCAGAGGGGCGTCTGAAGGCAGCTGGCGCCCTGGCCGAGCCCCGCCCACTGACCCGCTCTGTCTCCTCCTCTCTCGCTCAGGGACGGCCACTATCTTACAAGACGTTCTTGATATGGGTGTTGATCAGCATCTATCAAGGTAAGGACGGGCGAAACCACCAGCTGTCTTGTGCTCTGGCCTTGGCTTGAGGGTCACATTTCCCGTGCTGTGTCTGTAGAACACGAAGAGAAAGAGCTAGAATCTTGAGGCAGCTCCAGAAGCGTGGCATTGGGCCCCCGGGGGCCCCCTCTGCAAGTCCTGAGGACGAGGTCATGGGGCCCAGAGTCCCACGTGTGATGTGGTGCTGCCAGCTGAACTGAGGCCAAATCAGAGAAGGCGCTAGTCGCTCAGTCGGGTCCCACTCTGTGATCCTGTGGCCGCCAGGCTGCTCTGTGCATGGGATTTTCCAGGCAAGAATACTGGGGAGGGGTGCCATTCCCTTCTCCAGGGGATCTTCCCCACCCAGAGATTGAACCTGGGTCTCCTGCATTGCACGCAGGTTCTTTGCCGCCTGAACCCCCAGGGAAGCCCAGAGAAAAATGTAACTAATACTAATCAGAGCTTGCTGGGGTGTTGGAGTCACTGTAACCAAAAAATGCTTGCTTTCTGGGATGTCCTGATCCGTTTTTCTGAGGTGCAGCTCTAGTTTTTGAACAACGTATTTACTTCCGCGGGCTCCAGAGAGGGTCCCTCAGACTGGAGGCTTGTAGGCTGATTTACTGGAATATGGAAAGGAAATGCCAGGCCCTCTTTGTGTACACTTTTTTCTCACTCTGCTTAGAATTTCTGCTTACTGGTGTGTTCTGTAGTGCATCTGATGTATTTGCACAGTGGGGCCTGCTCTCTATGTCTGTCGGCACAGGACACATGGATAGTTCACAAATGCATATTGTCCGTTAGGGATTCACGCTTAGTGATTTTTACTGATGAGGTGACGTGTAGGTAGAAAGTGTAGCGACCACTGCATTTGTTGGGGGGAGGCTACCCTGTCATTAGAACAGTCTGAAGGGGTCTTTCGGATAGCTGTAGCAAAGTGACGTGTGTGTCTGGTTGAAGAAAGCAAAGCCGATGAGAAAGTGCGTAACGGCAAGCAGTGGCGTTTGCTGCACCCGTCCACCCCCAGCTGTGTTGTGATAGACTCACCTGGGTGTCGGGGCTTCCGTCTCCTGGCCCTGCTCGTAAGCAGTGACCTCACATAGCTGGTGTGTTTGATCAACACAAGACATTGTCCGTTCAGTTCCTGCGATTCTGGATGAAAAGGTGCTTATCTAGACTCTCCCCCACCTCCCTTTCTGTTCTCAGCACGGGTGCAGAGTGTCCCTTAGCTGCCTGTTTGTTTTGTGCGTGTTTTTCGGGGGTGGGTGGGAGGTGGAAGAGGCAACAAGACATACCGTTTACCGTCATAACTCTTTTGAAGTGCCCAGTTCAGTAGCGTTCAGTATATCTCCAGAACCTTCTCAGCTTTGAGAACGGAAACTGTGTATCCGTCTAGCAGCAAGCGCGCCTTCCCCTTGCTCCCGCAGCTCCTTGCTAGTCACCGTTCCCCTCTCTCTGTGAGCACGACTGCTTCAGAGCCCTGGTATAAGTGGGACCCCACAGCGTGTGTTCTTCAGTGGCTGGCCACGTCTGTCGTTTCAAATAAAATACAGAAACCTCTCGTTCCCCCCAGTCCAGATAGTTGGCTCCTCCTTCTGCCTCTCTTCCTGTCTTTCTGTCTTTTCCTTTCCCTCCCCGGGATCAGCTCTCAATTGTGTATAAGAAGGCATGTAGCAGGACAGGGACTTCCCCGGCTGTCCAGCGGTTCAAACTCATGCGTCCATGTGATCCCTGGTTGGGCAACTAAGATCCCACACGCTGCCCAGCGTGGCCAAAAAATTAAAAGGAAAAAAGGAACATAGGAAAACTAGGATCTGCTGCCTGTCTTTCAAACCTCCTGAAGGCCCTCTCATTACCGTCCTTGACCAGGTGGTACCTTTCATGTCTAAATGCAGAGAAGTGAGGTCAGATGTGGGCGAGCTGGCTGTGTCCTGGGGGGATGGGGGGCGTCGGCGCCCAGCAGTGGGGCTGCGGGCCCTCCCAACGCGGACCCCTCCCACGTGGACTCCCCCACTCGGACCCCTCCCACATGAACCCCCTTCCCCTGCGGACACCCTTCCCACGCCTGTCTCTTATACACATCTTTTCTGTAATGAATTTGGACGTGTGTGAGCCACTGTTCTGATGAAAACAGGCAGGTTGTCTTGTCTGGCTGGCAGAGGGGCGTCTGAAGGCAGCTGGCGCCCTGGCCGAGCCCCGCCCACTGACCCGCTCTGTCTCCTCCTCTCTCGCTCAGGGACGGCCACTATCTTACAAGACGTTCTTGATATGGGTGTTGATCAGCATCTATCAAGGTAAGGACGGGCGAAACCACCAGCTGTCTTGTGCTCTGGCCTTGGCTTGAGGGTCACATTTCCCGTGCTGTGTCTGTAGAACACGAAGAGAAAGAGCTAGAATCTTGAGGCAGCTCCAGAAGCGTGGCATTGGGCCCCCGGGGGCCCCCTCTGCAAGTCCTGAGGACGAGGTCATGGGGCCCAGAGTCCCACGTGTGATGTGGTGCTGCCAGCTGAACTGAGGCCAAATCAGAGAAGGCGCTAGTCGCTCAGTCGGGTCCCACTCTGTGATCCTGTGGCCGCCAGGCTGCTCTGTGCATGGGATTTTCCAGGCAAGAATACTGGGGAGGGGTGCCATTCCCTTCTCCAGGGGATCTTCCCCACCCAGAGATTGAACCTGGGTCTCCTGCATTGCACGCAGGTTCTTTGCCGCCTGAACCCCCAGGGAAGCCCAGAGAAAAATGTAACTAATACTAATCAGAGCTTGCTGGGGTGTTGGAGTCACTGTAACCAAAAAATGCTTGCTTTCTGGGATGTCCTGATCCGTTTTTCTGAGGTGCAGCTCTAGTTTTTGAACAACGTATTTACTTCCGCGGGCTCCAGAGAGGGTCCCTCAGACTGGAGGCTTGTAGGCTGATTTACTGGAATATGGAAAGGAAATGCCAGGCCCTCTTTGTGTACACTTTTTTCTCACTCTGCTTAGAATTTCTGCTTACTGGTGTGTTCTGTAGTGCATCTGATGTATTTGCACAGTGGGGCCTGCTCTCTATGTCTGTCGGCACAGGTACACATGGATAGTTCACAAATGCATATTGTCCGTTAGGGATTCACGCTTAGTGATTTTTACTGATGAGGTGACGTGTAGGTAGAAAGTGTAGCGACCACTGCATTTGTTGGGGGGAGGCTACCCTGTCATTAGAACAGTCTGAAGGGGTCTTTCGGATAGCTGTAGCAAAGTGACGTGTGTGTCTGGTTGAAGAAAGCAAAGCCGATGAGAAAGTGCGTAACGGCAAGCAGTGGCGTTTGCTGCACCCGTCCACCCCCAGCTGTGTTGTGATAGACTCACCTGGGTGTCGGGGCTTCCGTCTCCTGGCCCTGCTCGTAAGCAGTGACCTCACATAGCTGGTGTGTTTGATCAACACAAGACATTGTCCGTTCAGTTCCTGCGATTCTGGATGAAAAGGTGCTTATCTAGACTCTCCCCCACCTCCCTTTCTGTTCTCAGCACGGGTGCAGAGTGTCCCTTAGCTGCCTGTTTGTTTTGTGCGTGTTTTTCGGGGGTGGGTGGGAGGTGGAAGAGGCAACAAGACATACCGTTTACCGTCATAACTCTTTTGAAGTGCCCAGTTCAGTAGCGTTCAGTATATCTCCAGAACCTTCTCAGCTTTGAGAACGGAAACTGTGTATCCGTCTAGCAGCAAGCGCGCCTTCCCCTTGCTCCCGCAGCTCCTTGCTAGTCACCGTTCCCCTCTCTCTGTGAGCACGACTGCTTCAGAGCCCTGGTATAAGTGGGACCCCACAGCGTGTGTTCTTCAGTGGCTGGCCACGTCTGTCGTTTCAAATAAAATACAGAAACCTCTCGTTCCCCCCAGTCCAGATAGTTGGCTCCTCCTTCTGCCTCTCTTCCTGTCTTTCTGTCTTTTCCTTTCCCTCCCCGGGATCAGCTCTCAATTGTGTATAAGAAGGCATGTAGCAGGACAGGGACTTCCCCGGCTGTCCAGCGGTTCAAACTCATGCGTCCATGTGATCCCTGGTTGGGCAACTAAGATCCCACACGCTGCCCAGCGTGGCCAAAAAATTAAAAGGAACAAAAGGAACATAGGAAAACTAGGATCTGCTGCCTGTCTTTCAAACCTCCTGAAGGCCCTCTCATTACCGTCCTTGACCAGGTGGTACCTTTCATGTCTAAATGCAGAGAAGTGAGGTCAGATGTGGGCGAGCTGGCTGTGTCCTGGGGGGATGGGGGGCGTCGGCGCCCAGCAGTGGGGCTGCGGGCC